>JAVQJG010278885.1:0-12203 GCA_036024015.1 Craterocephalus amniculus
CATAACACATATAGTGTTCTACATCTATTATTCACATGATCTCCATGTTGCAGAAATAATGCAACTGTGAGCTTACAGCCTTTAGTCTAGACTGGAGTGATGTAAAACAGAGGGTGCCTGTTTTTGTGACTTTGAGAAACTGAGTCATGTAAAGGTGCTTCTGTAAGTGTTTTACAGGGAGAATGAAAGAAAGCTTCTGCATCTTGTCAGAAGTTGTGTCTAAGCACAAGTAAATGAGAAGAGAAGGGAAAGCCAATGTAAAGAAATCTGAGCTAAGAGACCATGTTATTAATTATGTAGCCTATTATTTTCAGCAGGCTAGATTCCAACGGTTGTTGCTTTGAGATGGCACTGACAAACTTTTACTTCTGGCATGCCGAAAATCAACAAAACATGCTCTGCACGTTCTGAATACAATTAAATAAGCCCCAAATGATTTCAGTTTTTGGAGAGAAAAAAAAAGAATAATTGCAGAGATGAAAATGATGAATTCTGGAAAATCTGAATCAGAGGGCTGGAGTGGATTAATAAACATGACTGCAGACGAGAAAAAAAATGCCAGAAGGATCACAGGAGCATCGCACTGTCCATAAATTTCTTTGACTTCTCATTCCAGTGCTCTGACCACTGGACACTCTTACTATTTGCATGGGACAAAATTTGGTGTGGAGAAAATCTGGCACAGACGAGATATTAGACTCTGAACGGGGCCAGAACTCATCCATCATTAGCTCTATCTTCTCCACAACCCCAGAAACCGCTCTCGAAAGTCTCCTAATTCACCCTGGAAGAGCAGTTCTCCAGTCAATGTGGTTTTCATTAGCTAAGCAAAAGCTCAGGCCAAACTCAAAGCCCCAGTCCCTGCTTTGCTCCTTGTTCTACTAAAGCTTGCTATTCAAGTGCTTCTTGTTGTCATGTAGAGATAGTGGGACATCCCGATTTACAGGATACGACGGAGGCAATTTTATGACAACAGATGTATTTGTTTGTCCTTAATTGGATATGCTTCACTGTGAAATATGAATAGCCGCAGTGTCATTATGTCACCACAAATACAAATCCAGACTGAGAATTGATGTTAAGTGGACGGGACACAGAAGCCACAACCCACTCTGCTGCCAACTTCCAATGTCTACCCTCAAAAACTAGCAAAATGGCCTTCCACCAAGTGTAAATGCATGCTTTATGAGCTTTTTTGGTCTCAAGTAGTCTTTCTGTTTCCTTGCTGCAAGTTAGATAATGTTGGTCCCATTACTGTGTCTGTAGCTACATTGAATATGAAAATACTAACAGAAAGTAAGAGAATTAGCCTGACAGGATCTAAATTGACAATATTTTTGGCTGGAGGGCATATACGCTGCTAACTCTCTTCAATTTATGGCTATATGATATATAATCCCACATTTTTCTGGCTCCGTTCCCATCTTGTGTCATTCTAATGCTTGTCCTGGATAATACACATCACTGAAAGGCTTTTTCTATCTGAATCGTCATCTCTTTCAAACCTATTCTATTACCATTTTGAGTGACTAAAGTGTAACCTAAAAAGTCCAAAAGACAAGAACAGCTGTTATACAAGATTTACCTAAGTGGAAAAATATGATGTGTGTCTGAAACACAAATCTTTGTTGACTCATTCTACCACCACCACTTCCACTTCCTGGTTACGATATAGAAAACTTACAGCATGAGTTTGCAGCACATTTTCTGAACGTGAAAAAGCTGATATTAGATGGTGTGAACGTAACACGTTCTCTCCTTACACGGTGGATTAATCTCACAGTTCTGTGCATCGCTCATGTGTGTGTGTATTCTCTATTGCTGTATCGTGTCTAGAAGCCTGATCTTTGTAGTGAACATGAAGAACAGACTCCTTTTTGATTTGCACACCATGCGCACAGTAGAGAAAGACAAGGATTGCACAGTAATATGAAAGAAGGAAAAGGGTGGACTCTCAGAAGACAGAAAGTGTGCTGGTCTGGGCCAGGTAGACAGAGTGATAGAGAGACAGGCAACTGAATGTAAATGCAACCTTCCAGTCAAGAGTGGAGAAATGAGTGATTCTATGATGTTCAGACTCTTCCTTTCGATTTGATCCATTTGTTGTGGTTCTGTGTTCAATTATTCATTTCAAGGTTTCATTAAATGATAACATACAAACTATTCATAATAACTAAATTATGCTAAAGCTTTGAGTCATACTAAATGAAGAACCTGAGAAACAAAGGAGCTGGATCTTCTAAAGGACCCAAGCCAAAAGAGCTTTTTAGAAATGACTGATACAGAAATCTGTTTTATGAAGAATATTTCATGATTTCGCTTTCAGTAACACAAAACAGAGACATGTTAAAAGAAACTTGTGAGAATGAGTTACTTTGTAGCTTGAGTAACTAAAAAAAGAATCTTGTTTCCTATGAGAGAGGATAATACAAATGCATGGTCTTCTGTTCTGTAGTTAGACTGCTATACCTCAAACTAACACAAAATACACAAAAAGGTAGAGAATGGACTCACTAAAACCACAACCTCTGCCATGTCTTAAGTCCAGCTGGTATGTAATTGATAAAAGCGTCAAATTAATACCAAACAGCCAACAGTAAACCACTCCAATCCTGGAATGAGTGCAGTGTAATGTTGGCTTATTTATAAAGAGGGACATCCTCCACGAGAGGAATGACACGGAGACAACTCTGCTGCCGTTTTATGATGTTTAAGTCTGGTTTCTGTGGAAGCCACATTCTTGTTGGTGTTCATGAGACAAGTCCATGATTTGTTTAGCAGTGTTTATGGGCACACCAGAATCTTGGAAAACAGCAGCATGGTTTGGGAAGTGTGTTTGCACCACCTGCATCTGTAAAATAGTCACATTCCTTGGCTGTTATATGACCATGCAGAGCAATAATCAGATCTAATGACACGAGATGGCTGCTCACACCATTAAAGATCCACAATATTAAACTGCTGGCAGCAGCTAATGCAGACTGAAGGCATCCTTTGGCTTTTTCCAAACATAAAGCTGCCTGAATGAGGGGAAAAGGGTGAAAGGCAAGATTAGTCATTACACAAAATTTTGACTGAATTGTGGAAACTTGAAAAAAAGAGAAAAAAAGCAGATCCTTTGCTTCTAAATGGCAAACAACTTTTGCATTTCTATGGATCTGAATTATGAAAAAACAAAGGAATTTTTGTTTTAAATGTTATATAATGACGTTCACTTCTGAAATTGGACTTGCTCTGCTTAATTATAAACTGATAAACTTCATTATCTACATGGAGTCCTTAGATTACAGACTACATCCAGTTTTACTTAAAAACATGTTAAATTTTCTAATGTTTTTCTTCCCCTGGCTTGCGGGGGAAGGACATCATTTAACTGTACCCTGGAGATTTAGAGGGCACGACATCAAGCCTCTGAGTCACTCTCTGTAAAGTCTACACCACAACTCACCTTCACCTCCATGGCACATATGTCTGCAGGAGAGATCAGACTACGCTACATTCCTTCCATCTTGTCCTCAGTTCTGATTATATCCAGACACAATACATCTTGTTCTTCAAGGTTCCCAGCTTAGCAGATGGACAGCTCTGGTTCCTCTGAGAAATAAGGAAGGGTTCACCATCTGAAATTTTAGACAAATATTACCATAATATGATGTATTTATTTTTATATTTTTATCAGTTTCTTCAAAAATTTGTGCAAAAGCACCACAAACACGGTATACCACAAAAGGGAAACACATTATCAGTGGTGATGATTTCACAGTATGCAATTTATCTGTTAGTTGGATTAATTTGTTACGTTGTGTTGAATAGAGCAAAGGGAATTCGGGATGTCATGTATATGAGATATAATTTCTGTTTTCCAGAAAACCTGTACTTATATTTTGTGCCAAAACTGGCACAAGTTTTACCTGTGAACCACAATAAAGTCTGATGTTTAATGTTTCTAAATGATCCATTAAGAGTCATTTGGGTTATTGATACACAATGCCACAAATAAAACCATATGTTAGACAGGGAATTCATCGTCTGTAGATTACTAATGACATTTGCTCGGGGAACATTAAGAATTTCCGTTTAAACTAAAAGCCAATAACCTAACAATACTGGGTAAAATTTCAAATTCAAACCTGGCATTGTTCATTTGATTTCAGTCACAAGGACATCACAGATGGCAGGCTGGGAACAAAGCAAAACAGGGCAGGCTGAAATCCAAGAATACAGACAAGACAGACAGAGTGATGCAAAAACCAGATACAAGCAAGAGCTCACTCAGGAACTGACAACAGGAAGAGCTGGAAAGTGTGACAATCAGACTGTATGAAGACAAACTGGCTGCTGAAAGTCACACCAGTTCTGATTGGCTGCTGAGGCACAGGGAGTAAAAAACAAGGTTGGGTGATTCTGATGTTAAACGTTTTTCTGACTACATTCAGTGTCGTAGCCAAACATAACTGCATTATGAACTTTTAATTTATAAATGACTTCCAGTCTACACGAGCACAAAAAAAAAGGAACTCTCATTATGTCCAAACCAAAAAAAAAGACAAAAAAAACCCCTGAAGAAAAACACTATAAGTGCACATGCTTCCACCGAGACATGCATGTGCTCATAGATCATCCTACACCCCTACAGAAGCAGACAGCAGAGAAACAGGCATCACACGCCATTGTATGACACCATTATAAAACACGTGCATGACACCTATAAACCTATCTCACCACAATGAGCAGACATTTTGCTGCGCAGCACACAGTGTTCTCCTCACGGACCCATAATCTCTTGACCCTCTCAGAGTCTACAGATGTCTACACCAGCAGGATCTCTGAAATACATCAGTCTCTTTCACATCAGTCTATTATTAATAACCAAGCCAGCAGCACACAGAAGCCAACACATTTAGTTTTGTTCTACTAGGCCAACAACCTGTAATTTATCATAGCTTGTGGGCCATTTGGCTGTTTGCCAATTTAGCATTCGCTCATTTTGTTTTTTAGAGCAGCGGATATGGACCCAGTCTACGCAAATCTGCTGCACATACAGTAAAAGAAACATTTACATAGATTCCAGTATGTTACAATCATATTTGGAGCACAAGAGGAAAGAAAAGACACTAAGGGAGAGCAAAAGAAAGACACTATTGTCAGAATTTGCATTTAAAAGTGGCCCATGGAGACAAGCTCGCTCCAGCCGGCGGCTGCTGCTGCAAATTCACGCTCAGGTTCAGAGTTTTCCTCTTAAGGCTACTTCAAGCATCAATGATTTGCATGAGCCCCTAAACAGGGATCTTATGTGGACATGGCATATTACTTGACTCTCCAAAACAGAAGAGGCATTTTTATGAAAGAATATTACTGTCTGGAACAAAAGAGATCAGAGACTCAATAATGGGGGCCGGTGGCTTTGTTGCAAAACAAACAACTGTTTTTTTATCGCAGACAAATTATAAAACAGTCCATTTCGGTGAGAAATACTTTCCAGGCTGTCAGCTCGTGAGTCATGACTACTTCGTAGTTGCTCAAGAGATCAACAAAATCATTTCACGATAAATCTGAGCTTCAATTATATTTTAGCTGCAATAGGTCTAACATGTCCAACTTCCATCAGAGACATGGTTTAATGGCTGGAGAACACATAAAAGAATACTAAAACAACATCAAACCGGAGATATCTATCAATCTTACTGAGGGAAGGCTGTTCACAGTGATTGGAAGGATTTTTGAGAAGAAAAGTTAAACTCTTTAAAAGGCTATTTGATAGAAAATGAATGAATAATGAAACGTCCATTTCTCCACAGTTCCTAGCCACATCAAAGCATTTGGCTAAATATTCTCTCAGACTAGACTGTGATAATAATTGTGAGCACACATTGGACTCATGGTGGAGGGATCGATTTGTAGAAAGGGCTCCATCCATCTGGGACAGTGCACACTCAGACATAAAGTTCTCATGGAGTGAAATTCAACATGTTAACTGTTTTAATAGCTATGTTAGGGAGACTCATACAGAGTTTTCACAAGTGGAGGTGCATTTGAAAACATTTTTGTGTCAAATTTTTTTCATCCATGTTAATTTTTCAAAATGCTTGATGTACAATTTTTGTTTGGTTAACCATTGTCAAACTTTTTCAAACCATAACTAATTATTTTTGATGCCTAACTAACTAAACAGTTTAAAAAAAAGGGAAACTAGTAAAAAAATATAAAGGAAACAAATAATCATTACCATGTAACTCCATCAATCACACGTTCACAACTGAGATCTCTGTCCAGTTTGGAAGGATCACTGATTGTGAATCAATTTCACCTGCTGTAAAAAATGAAACAGACAACAGGTGGAAATGAGAAGCAATAAAACAGCGTCAAGGAGAAGTCTTGCAGGTGGTGGCCACAGACTAGCGCTCTAACCAGGCCTCCAACAACCATCGGGCCTTATTAATGACTAATATAAGCTACTGTATGGGACATTTGGAAGTTGGAACAAAAAATGAATTAAGCATCCATTTCTCCATACTGTATTTCACATGTTAATCAAAACTCATGACCTGATGGGTTATTTACTGTGCAGGACAAGCCCATGTAAAATGATAGAAATTAAGCCTGAACCCACCCGAACCCACAGGTTCCCCCTGATAAGCATGCAGAGTGTGGGCTCTCCCATCTCTGTAGCTGAGGTTGCTGACGTACAGTATTTAAAACTGTCCACGATGGCAGGGCCCTATGGGTGGATAAGAGTTCCTTAGGGCTCTGCATGTTGTGAGGCTGTCTTAGCTGACACACCTCTGCAACATCATGTGGACGTCGGACTCTGGACTGGTAGAGTGGGCTGGTGGTCTGGTTTTTAAACAGGGGGTGAGAAGAGGGTCAATTAGATAGTAGATCCCAGGGTTGAGTTTCTACATAAAGCCAAGGCATTGAATTTGTCCAGTTTGGTGGCGTCATGATCTGGTCTCTGTTTTTTGCGTATGATGTGGTTTCCTGGCTTTCTCAGGCTGTGATCTCAAACTCTCACTGGACTGAGGGTGAAGTCGCAACCAATCTTACAGAAATATGTGAAATACGCAAGTTATTTGGACACCCTGTACTTATCATCATGTTAGTGTGACATACTTTCTGAGTATTTCACCTATTTCTATGAGATCAGGTTGGGACGGATGAAAATCTACACCCCCACAGTCCTCAGCTGGGAAAAGGGCGACGTTTTTTCCCACAGGGAGAAGACACAGAACTCGCTGGAGGGACTGTTTGACTAGATGTTTGATTATAGACATATCTATCTTTATTCAAACACATATTCATACAAAAATATACTTAGAAACAGTTATAGATATACAAACAAACATCTAAACTTTCCCTTTTACACATTGTTATATGTCGATACAAGTGTCTATACAGCACAAAAAAAGGGTACAGTAAGTACCAGTTGAGCATTAAGATGGTAGATTGGTTCAAAGCAACAGCTTTCACAGTTATTTTAAACAAATGAAACAAAACAACAAAGAATGAATAAATGCAAAGAAAGTGCAACGTGATGACATTATTTTGCTGCACAAATAAAGGTGAACTAAAATGAATGGAATAAGAAAGACAGTGAGAAAAAAATGTATCCACTACTGTGCATCATGCAAAAATACAACTTCCTTGTCTACGTTGCTGTCGCTTGCTATACTCACAAATGCTCACTGGCAGTTGCAGTCAAATAGTGCTGATGCTACCAACACAAAACAATTGTTTTACCAAAATATGGTTGGCTGTAAAAATTGTTAGCATATCATCTCAGAACTTTTAAGCCCGATTATAAACTACTAAATATTAGCATGTGGACAATTGTTCATACACATTCTTGTGGAACCGGGCTGCAATTTGTCCCACAATCTTTACTTTCATTCTCACGTTCTAGTTTCCATCACAGCACGCTTGCAGCTTTGTGAACTGAAATCTTTTCCATCAGAGGATGGTTACTCTGCAAAGTGCAAACACATCAAGTCCACTTCCTACAAGTAAATATCTGACATATCTTAGTGCTGTGATGTGGTGATGCTGAAAAAAAATCAAGATTGTGTAACTGCAATAATGCACAGATGTGCGTGAGAGGGGCCTCAAAAATGAGAGCTTAGGAAAGCATTCTGATGTGAACGTTACTGTTTCATCCATTTTTCTCTTACTCAACTGAATACTACGCTGGTGTCTGAAAGAATGCCGCATGAACATACTTGAGTTAACAGAACATTGTAAATGAGAACCCACCATTATTTCTTTGGACTGCATTGCATAGGTCCACGTGCTTATGCCCAATGTTTTCTCTGCAAGAAGATGATTAAATACTGCATTATGCAGTATTTTGCCTCAAATCTCAGATAAAGTGATATAAAAAATGTTTACCTTGCAGGGCCTGTCTGTCTGGAGTTGAAATGTTTGCCTTTTGCATATATCAGTTTTCTCTGGGTATTTCATCTTATTTTCACTATGCAATAACATGCATGTTAGGTTAACTGGTGATCCTGGAAGTAAGGTTGCACAATTGTTTGTTTTGAACCATGCATCTTGCCGGTGGCCGCTGGGTTTAATTTCAGTTCCAACGTGCCTTCAGACTGGATAAAACAAATGAATGCATGTATAAATGCTCATTTTGGAAATGAAATATCAACTCTCCGATCTCACATGTCTTAGGTACTCGGGTGAAAAGAAGTGTGGAGCTGCCATCTGATCACCACCTGGTGTGAGTTGGCTCAGATGGCGGGGGAGGATGCTGGTCAGACCTGGCAGCCCAAATGTCTAGATGGGGTCTGGTGGGAATGTCTGGCAGAATCTCCTGTAAGACGGCGGTGAAATGAGGGACATCAAGCCGGAGACGGCTGTGTCCACTGTCCATTGTTTGCCAGCTACTGCTGTACCTGTAAGGTGGTTGGACTGAATGAATGTGTAAATGTTCATAATATAAATAAAATATCCATAGAAAATTACATATATACTAATGTTTACACAGGGTTATTTGTGTTAAAATGTTTCATGGGTTTCATAATAAGAAATTCTTTCACCTTTTGAGGTTTCATTTCTTTATGCTCATTAACTCATGTTTTCACCCAAACCACTTTGTACAAAACCAATAACCACAGTTTATCTGTATAAAGCAATACATTGGTTTTCTGGGGAACAATGGTAAGTTTCAGAATATTACAGTAATTACTGCTGTAGCCAGCTTGCTGTTTATTTCAGTTTACATGCGTCTTTCTTTTTTTAGCTCTTCATTCCTCTGCAACCAACTTAGAAATTGCACAACCATATAGTGCATACTGTTCATAGCAACAGAACGAGCATAGCCTTTCCATGGAATAATATTACTGGTTGGTCATATGTCTGTCTATATCTGACAACCAACAAAGCTTCATTAGATTTGTAATACAGCAACCATGGATACAGCCTATTTTTCAGACCACACTTTCATGCAGCTGAAAGATCATCTCACAATGCTTGTTCACATGGTAATTTTTTATTGCAGTCAAAGAAAAGCGGTGAAATAAGAACTCCTGCTGCTTTGTGTTTTATGTCTTCCACATATTCCAACATTATCCTTCACACATAATAACCTGAACAAGTTGCACATGCATATATGATTTAAAAAAAAAGGTCATGGTAGGAATGACTTTCTTGAATTAGCACAGAAAATCATTTGTTTCTTCTTGACTATCCTTTGTGTGTCATCTAAGATCATAGGAGCCACTCTGGGGTATTGATATTATTTTAAGCTTTAAAGAAAACCCCCTCACAAAATGTGGATGTTAAAAAAACATTTATTATTTTTTACAACTCAAGCGGAGGAAGTCTTCTTTGATAATAATCAAAACTGCATGTGAACCACCAAGTCGTTTTTTATGAACCAGTTTCTGTTATTACTAAGGTTTCAGATCAAATCATTGATTACTGCAGCAGCTGCTCTGACGCTTACAGATGTGTTTTACCACAGCAGGAATCATTCTGACAATGTGTTTCATGTTTATGCTGTCTGACTGTCCAACAAGACGTTCTGAGGGGATATATAGACCCCTTTAACATAACATTGGTAAAATGTCCCATGCATAGTCCTTCTTGCACTTCTTATACATCTTTTTTACTGTTAAAATAAGAAGTTTATGTGGGGAAGTGTTAGGGAAAGCAGAACAAATTAGCAACGACACACCAAAATAACTTAAGCACAAGTGAATCAAAGTAAATATTCACATTCCCAAAGCTGAAAAGTAATTCCTATATGGATTAGCAGAATCTGTACTTTTAGTCATGGTTGTTTGAGTTTGCAATTATGCATATCTTTAAAAGATTAATTAAAGCTTTTTCTTTTGATCCAAACACCAGCCTTCAATCCTGGCAGCTTACACCTCGTTTCCACAGGTTATCCTGTTGGTGCTGCTAAATATTTCTGCATTAATGAGACACTAATTATTATTAAATAAACACTTTGATTGATTTTTTTTTTCACAGCACTATCCTGAAGCACATTCAGATCTAATAGCGCTGAAGCCATAAAACTGTACAATTACCTGAAAAAGGAGCCATCCTTCACTTTTTCAGAGAGGAGCCTCGGATGATAAATTCATGATTGTTTAAAATTCTTACATAATTGCTACTGGATTAGACCTCAGCTATATCCTGCATTATTTCACAATCTGTTTTGCCAGATCACGAGTGGCCTGTAAAACGAGAACGCTGAGACCTTGAGAGGAATATCATACCGGTGCTGCTGCTGAGAGCCAGACGTTTCAGACATGAATCACCGGGGCAAACAAGTGATCGTAGTTTCAAGCGTTTGACAATGAAGATGAACAAGATAAAATAGTGCTTTGTTTTCAGGGAATGTTAGATGTATCGACTTTTGTGCAATGAGGTCACCGTGGCCAATTGGATTCATATAAACATGTCTTTTTCTATTTCTTCTCTTACTGAGAAGCTCCATCAACTCTCCTTATTTGCTATGTTTTGTCCAACTTTCTCTTGTTTCATCCATCTTTTTTCTAAATGGTTTTGATTTCCTAGCCAAATGAAGTAAGGTTTGTCAATCCACCAACAGCTGTTATGACACTGAAAAATGGAGGCTAATATGTGCGCAACTGAAGACTGTAGCTAAACCATTAAATAGAGCAAGTTGCAAACAAGAACAACCAAAACTAAACAAAACTTATTCAGCGGTAGATTATTATGCAGAAAGCCCAGCAATGTATAGTGACCCATCAGACTGTTGTTGTAAAAGTCACAGAGTTTGGAAGATGTAATCTTTTAGAAAAAAACAATTAATGATCAAAAATGACCCAAAACAGACAGGCAATAAAGACTTGTGAAGCAAATACATACGATCACATCTGTCAAGAACCATCAGATAAGAACTCCTCGTCTGTTTTCTGCATTAAACACTCCACTTTAATGGCAAACACAGACTGTCTGACTCTCTCTCCGCCTCGAGGCAGGCCAGTCTAAAGATACACTCTGTATTGTTCTCGCTCTCATCCTCTTTATCCACGCCCTGTCTGTCCGCTCGGGGTATCCAAATACCTTTAAATACCTGCCTTTTCTTTTCCCCACTGACTGCCAAATACGCCGAATACCAATGTCATTTCCCATCTGTTGGGACCGATCTAGTCAAGGCTTCCTGTGTAAAAGGGAACTCTGGGGAATAGGGCCCTGAGAAGTTTGGACTCAGTACAAACCATTCCCAGTGCAGGTATTTCTGCTTTGTGCAAAAAGACGATGGTAGCTATCTTTTTAAAGCCATACATTGCACAAAAAATGAGGCTCACTAGTGTAAGGAGGCAGACTGATTCCTATTTAGACATTTTAGAACCAAAACCCCTCTTGCCTAATCCCAGCTATTATCCTAAACCTAACATTGAAGTAAGCCTTTTTACTGAGGTTAAATGATTTACATTATTGGGGTGGGTTTTATGTGTCCAGCAGGTGTGTCCCCACATTGGGACTCTGTAAACAGATTTATGTCAATTGGTGTCATCAATTGGTGTTAATTGAATGGGTTTGATCGGGTTGAATGAAGAGAGAGTGTTTTATTATTTCAGCTGGATATCACCTGTTTTGTACACAAAAAAATGTCAAAAAATTAAGGCCTTTTGAAATAAAAAATATGATCCAACTTCCATGTGATTTTGTTGCACCACACTGATTGTATGGAACTGAAATAGAAACATAGCTGTCATCAAAAT
>JAVQJG010278916.1:0-16687 GCA_036024015.1 Craterocephalus amniculus
GTGTGTGTGTGTGTGTGTGTGTGTGTGTGTGTGTGTGTGTGTGTGTGTGTGTGTGTGTGTGTGTGTGTGTGTGTGTGTGTGTGTGTCTGTGGAGGTCACAGACACAACCTGTGACCCAAATGTGGCCACACCAGCTGTTTCTCCTCCACTGCCTCCCAACCACAGCTATCTCTGTAGACCACATCCCGCTAATTGGCCCATGCTGCCTCATACACACACACACAGACACACACATGCTGTACACAGAACTTACTAAGTAATATCAGTGAAATAGCTTGTTCCCTGGAAGGAGGAACAGTTGCTGGTGCCCTAAGCTGTAGTTGTGAGATGATTGATAAGTGCTTCAAAACACACTTCCCAGAAATATAAATGATTAGCTGCACTGCCACCATTTTGGCTAACACCCCCCCACCCTCCCAATGACACACACATGGGCTGACAGACAGACAGACAGACCCATGAATGACTGACAGACTGACATGCATACTGCCACCAAGATTCTACGAAGGGCAAACTGAATTAATTGGTTTCTCCTTCTGTGGATAAGCTTTCGGAGTGGTGTGTGTGTGGCGATAATGGTAGGTTGCACTGACAGGCAGGTTATTTAATAAATCCTGCAATGTGTTCGGCAGGAAGAAAGGGCACTCGCAAAACACAGAGAACCTCTCTTTGCTCGCTGTTTTGTCTGTCACATCCCGCAATATCTGCTGTGATTGTCTTTTCCGCCAAAGACACTCAAATCCACTCATACACACACATATACGCGTGTACCTCGCCGTAATCACGCACCCACATAAATAGACTTAATTGCTGACACGGTCCCGCATAGCAAGAGCAACACAGCTAGCACATCAAAGCATGCACAAGTAGGCTATAAAAGCACACACAGAAACACGCACAAGGTCTTGCTCAATCAGTCTGATTTGTTTGTTTCCTCCTAAGCATTTGAGGATTCCTCAAGGAGGGGGAAAAAACTTTGTATAATCAAGTCAATTATGTCATTCAATCAAGTCGAAAATCATTTTGAGTCCTTTCTCACATCCATTGATTGCAAAGTCATGCTGTATATTTGCTTGTTGCGTGCTTTTGTGCAAATAGGCCATCTTTATTTGGAGCGGCGGACCCGGTCGCAGCCAGGCCTTCCGTGCTCATCCGCGAAAGGTGAGCAAAAACAAAGTCCTTCACCTTGCTCACTTTCTGTCAAGAACTGGGCTTTATAGGAGAGAGCTGGCTGCATATTGTCTCGGCGAAAGAAGAAAAAAAAATGTTTCTATTAATGTCTAAGAGCTCTTTTGTCTCATTCAGGACATGGTACATTATGTGCCTGTGAAAAATCCATCCTCACTAAAATTGTTTAAACTCAAGGTCAAGTGTTGATGTTACACTGAGTGAATCAGCTGAAGGTGACCTTGACTGATGTGGAATATGACATGAGGGAAATGGATCTGCGCTCTGTGTGGGGAAATTATCTGTGAAATGCTGCTGCTGTGTGAAAGCCTGTTTGTGTCCGTGCACGTGCCTGGGAGCCGTGCACGTGTCCGCGTATGCATATGGGTGTATATGTATATGTATGCCTTCCGCCCAGCTTAAGGGGGGGGGGGTTGCATGTAGAAACTGCAGCGGCACCACAACAGCTAAATAGGAGACTCTGTTAAATGCGCTTCCTTTAGAAAACGCTGAAATAATGTCACAATATGCGAACGGAACCTCTCATTCCAGTGCCGGGCTATATTTGATTCTGATGTCATGCTGTCACAGATACTGGGAGGGTTGTTCACGGCAGCTGGTTGTCATTGCTTGTTTGCTCTGTAAGCAAAACGCATGTTGTTGACCAGGCATGG
The DNA here is from genome assembly GCA_036024015.1 of Craterocephalus amniculus. Classification (NCBI taxonomy): domain Eukaryota; kingdom Metazoa; phylum Chordata; class Actinopteri; order Atheriniformes; family Atherinidae; genus Craterocephalus; species Craterocephalus amniculus. The sequence goes on from JAVQJG010278916.1 coordinate 1,842, forward strand.
CAGGCTGTGTGAAGCCGCTGCCACATCTTCAGCCGCTTGCTTGTCACAATTTGTCTTATTTGTCTTATTGTGGGAGAGGAGCCAAACTGAGACTGCTGGTTTCTTTTAACAATCAAATATGAAACTACTTTAAAGCCTGAGATGAAGACCATGGGCCTGACAGGATAGAGTTTAGTGTATATCCAATAAGCTTTTGTTAGGGTGTGGCTGTATAACCTAACCTTCCAAGACAAAATATGGGAGCAAAATCTGGCACATATCACTTTATGAAACTTTATAGAGTGCTTACAAATAATTTTGTCTGTAAATATGACTTTTTTTTGGCAAAGCTGCTGCTTAAAACCTGCAATGTAGCTAATGCTCCCCATTTTTGCTCCAATTGACCAGATTCAATGTGCAAAGTCACGTCAAGGTAACATAAAACATCATAACAGCAAGGGTCACTCTACTAGCAGCTAAAGCTAGAAATGCTTTGTTGCCAGCAGTTAATAACTGCTAATAAATTGTTAAGAGTGTAGTCGTTCTCGTATCTAATCTGCATCAGTAGCAGCATCAATAAAAGTCTCACAAAGCCATCCCTACTGAGGCTTTAATGAGTTCCCAGTCACCAAATAAATGATTTCATTCAGCGCTACAATGTTGACTAGTGTGACGACACAGAGCACAGAAGTAATTAAAACACTCTTACCTTCCCAAACTGTTCAAAATACTGCTTCACGTCTTCCACTACTGTATTTGCTGACAAGCCTCCCACAAATATTTTCTTCGTTCTCGTGACCATCTGGAAGGAAAAAGGTGAGAGAAGGAGATGAGTGACGAGACATTCAAAGTGCACGGCGCAACATCTTTAACGAGGTATCCGACACACCGAGTGAGCATCGCCTGAGATGCTAAATACAGAAGAGGGGAAGACAGGGATGTATACACACACAAACAATAAGGTTTCAACAGCACATCTGTATTACACTGTTACTGCCCAGCGAGGCTGCGGACGCTGAAGGTTAGAGGAGAATATCTGGGCTGAAAGAGGCAGCTCTGAGAATTTCCTGTCACAATGACATTTCAAATAGAGGATCTTATCGAAACTGACTGTAACAGAATCAAAGAAGTCCATTTCAGCTTTAAAAGTTCCTGCTTATCTTTAAGAAACTTAAAATGAAAAAAAAAGAGAGAGAGAGAAAAATAATTGATGGACTTTCAACAAACAATTAACGAGTGCTAGAAGATGGAATCAGAGTGCATTAAAGGCTCATTTAGTCTCAAACTGCAAAAATATTAAGGATTATTACCCACAGCATCAAAAAGGGCACAAACATCTGCTGCAGAGCACATGCTAAAATTAGGAGGGCAATTTCTGCGGGATATGCACCAGAGTGAGTGGAAAATCTGTGAGGAAATATTTCCTTTGTTCAACATGGGGCTTGATTAAAATATTTAGCAGGGAGCAAATGAAATTAAGTCATATGCTGACACTTTTAACAAATAGTACTTCCTTAGAATCAGATCGCTGCATCACGGGTCTGCATAGGTGTTGATTTTCTTTGTTGAAGCACAATTCAGAAGGTTTAAATTAGCCTCTCTTGCCTCAACATTTGATTTGAGACCAATTAAGCAACAGAAAGGGGTCTGTGTTATTTATAAGTATTGAATTTTTTTTCAAGTGCATTAGTACAATACTGAGGGGGCACTTCATGGCTCTGCTGGATCTGTAATGGTATCCATTATGTTGCTGCGGTTATTGCTTTGGCTTTAGCCCCATCTGACTCTGCAAGGAGAGGCTACTTGAGCACTATGGGGAGGGCTTTCACCTCTGCGTGTTCCAGGTGACTTCCAGGGATCACTACAAACAACTGCGCTTGTTTGGTGGAGACAGAATTCTTTGCATTGTCTGCTGGGTTTATGAAATTTCATTTTTTTAAAGAAACTAAATGACAAAATCTTGCACAGTAATACTTTAGACTGTCAGGCTAATTTGCATCTCCTTGGCCGGGGCAAGAAGAACAAACAATATCTCTGTATATTCATTTGCTTTCAAAACCTTTCATATAAAAAGCATATAAAATCTCTGATGCACGGCTTTGTAATCTTAATGACAAACAAAAAAAAAAAGGGAATAACAAGTCAAAGCTCTGATCTTCCTCCACTTGCCTGAATCAAACACAAATAAATGATGGGGGCAGGATAAACATGCTCTAGAGATACCCAGCAAACAATCAAGACGGCTGAAAGAGTCTACCTTGATCAAAAATGCTGACCGAAACACTTTCAATATGAAAGAAGCTTAACACAGAGAAAAAAGGAAGCAACATTCAGCGAGAGCTGAAGTAACCATCTGTCAAGTGCTTTCCAGGTGCCTACAGTCTCGCAGGAACATCGCCTGCACATATGCACACAGCCTCCCACACATGGACCTTCTCTCACTGTTGCTTTTTGCTTTATAGAGTTTTTGTCTTCATCATTTATCATTATTCCGTCACACAATTCAATAAATCAAAGTTTTGAGCAACAACAGCGAGAAATGAAAGAAGACATCAAAAGACTTATCTCATAGCTGCTCTTACACATGAAAAGAAGCTGTAATACATTTCAAAGATGTCCATTTCTTTCCCCTTTCTAACTGTAATTTGGAAGTGAAAGAAAAAAAAAAGTGTTCTGAATGCAGGATTCGCCTCAGCGATGGCAACGGTACGATTAACAAAAACTCGGAAAAGGGTAGCCATAATAGTGTGTGAGGCATCCCACATACAAGCACCTAATATAATCAGTCTCATTACACGAACAAAAGCAACAAGTTTCACCGAGTGCTGTCGGCTTCATGAGGACGTGCAATGGGCCAAAGGCTTAAATATGCAAACACAGCTTATGTAGTAATTAGAAATGGCATGCAGGTGTCTAAATAGGCTTGACCTTCCCAGCCAATCAATATACAGTCAGTGCAGACCACAGAGCAAACAAACCACAGAAGAAGAGTACAAATATTTGTGACAACACCACACGGCTCCATGGATTCACTTTTGGTCTGGAGCTGAATATGATCTCATCATCTGAGCCATGGTTTGACTTTTTATCCGGCTCCAGACAGCACTTGCAAACATTAGCATGGCGCAATACTAATTCAACACATTAACATCCTATCATTGTGTTCAGATCCCGAGTCAGTATTAGCCAAACTTTTAGGTCTGCCATCCGATGTTGTCATGGCTGTGATCATCTTAAAACACATCAGGCAAAGAGAGGGCAGCTTTGCCGGCAGAGAGCTGAGTCCGGGACGTCATCCAATCAATGTATGAAATAATAAACTATTTTTTTTACATTTCTGCTACTTATCATCTGCTACTTATCATCTCTTAAAAAATATATATATTTTTTCCAATATACAATCCAATGTATGACGGCCGGACAAGCAGAAAATCAACTGCGAAAGTAGACACTTTAGCACTTTTCAACAAGCCAAGCAGCAGCTGAATAATCCTCTGCTCCCCTCCTCCTCCCAACATCATGCCTCAGGCCTCAGGGGTTATCAGCATCGGATGCTGCCGGCGGTAACCCCAAGCCAGACAGCTGCTGATAAACCGGCTGTGCAAGTATTTATCAACATCACTCACTTTTATCATGGCCAATCTAAGTGAAAATAAAGAAATAAAAAAATAAACAAGTCAATGTTCATCACTGTTTGCCTCTCCACATCTGCTGTTTGTCCCCACTACCCTTCCGGTCCACCAATTCCCCGCTCATATTTCACACTTGTTCCATCAAGCTGCAACCAGTCAAGCTCTTAGACTTGTCTTCATCCCGCTGTGACACGTTTGCCAAATTGGTGATGGGAAGGTTTGACTCCTGGTGAGGCAAGATTCCCTGATTTTTCTCTCAACGCTGACAAAAGACATAAAGGCATCAAATCTGTGGAATGGCAAGTAAATATGAGAACGTGCTAATACTTTCTGAGTTAAGATGAAGTGCGAGTACACTATTATGATACAATTATCACAAAAGAACAACATCTGACATGAAGTACATGTCAACAGATATTCAGATTACTTGTCTTTTATTATTTATTAGAGGAACCAGGCAACAAAAGAGAACAAAGATACTTATTTTTTTAATAATTCAAAAAAGGCCACTCCTCTTCAAAAAAGCCTCACATCAAAGTTCTGCTTCAGCCCTCTTGAGACTGAAATTTCCATTATGTGAATCCACACAATAGTTCACATTTTAGGAGCTCTTTTCCTTCTGCACAAATGTTAAATGACCTTAATTTCATCACATCAACTTGGAAAATGTTTTTTTTTTTTTTCTTCAGCAAAATATAGAACCACAAGATTTGATGCGACCATTTTTAAATAAACATGGTTTTCCAACATATTACAACCACAAGGACACTTCAACCTGTAAACTCTATCAGCAGCAGAGCAGGATTTGGCTTTTTAAACATCACATTTGTTTTCTGCACTGAATTTGGACATCACTTTTGTTCAATTGTTGGCAATGTCAACATCATACGACTCAAGAAAGACTACAAAAACATCAAGTAGATGATGTTTCAGTTGGCAGTAGAAATAATTGAGCTCAATATTAAACAGCATGCAGTATATGATCCTTTCTGACTTTATCTTTATTTTTGAAAAGGGTTTTATTTGAAATTTAAAAGATGTCTCCTGACAATTTGCTTGTATAAAAAGCAAATGTAATAATTTCAAGATAACTGGATGAAATGACTTTAATTTGCTACAGATCATTATACATTTTAACAAATGCACATTTTTATTGAAGCCACACTACATAATAATAGCCACAGGGGGAAATTGAATTCCCTACGATGCATTTACAAGCACATTAGTTCAGATCATTTAGGTCTGGCTTAAGTATTTTCAAAGTTTTTATCAACAGCATCTCAACTGACAGGGTTAAAAATGGACCATTCGTCAACCCAGTTTTTCCTTTAACCCATTTTTTTTAACATTCAGTTATTTTTGCACATCCCTGAGAGACAGTAGGGAGAGCTATCAATGTGTGTGAGACGGTTTTGAGTCCTTACACATGACTGAGTTTTTTAGCATGAGCAAAGCTGTGCATGTGAAGGACTACAAGACAATTACTGCTGTGGTGCATCTACCACAGACATAGGCGGTATGCCTCCTTACAGAGAAGGAAAAAAATAAATGCAAAAAGCCTGAAGTATACTTTTAACAACACCTGTTAGCTGTTTTTAACCAGACAGATGGAACAAAATGACTAACCGACACTTCTTAGAATAGAATGAGTCTTACTTTAAGGTCATCAAAAATAAAAAAAATATGACAAGCTATCTCACAGTGGCTGTCGCCTTAGAAATAGGGACAAAGTTTTAAAGCTCCTTAATATTCTTAGAGGTTAGGAGGAGACTGGCGGAAAGAGGCATAAACACATTTGAAGCATTTTCATTCTAACTTCCATGATGCCTCGGCTGAAGAGTAAAGCTCGATTTTCCTCATTAACAGAAGGTTATTTTCCTTAGAGTCAAGGGTGCAACGATATAGGATGTTCTGCATCGCACATGTTGTAACACCCCTTGAGGGAATTTTCTGACTGGTGATAAGGAGATATCAAAACAAAACTAATTCAACTGGACTTCCATAAACACTGCCATATATATGTGCTATATTCATTTGAGGTCATTACAGCAAAGACAGAGTCGAACCACATATGTGTTAGCGTGCTTGTCCAATGAAGGTAATTCTGATCAAACACACAGTGGGCACTAAAACAGCTGCCAAAGCTTTACATGGTGATATTTATGAAAAGTAGCTACCAAACCTAAAATATGGAACAATTCAGACACATCTTTAACTCAGTAGCCATATAATAAATATGGTCACTTTTGGCTAACATGATAATAAATTAATTATTTTATATCTTTTCTATAATTAAGATGTTCCATATTTGTCATATTATAAACCAATCAGCAGTTAAATAATGCACACGCACCTCCTAAGACAGTGAAATTAGCGGTGAATCTGCTGGTATAGATACATTTGACTACCACATTTTGAATTCCTAACTTATAGCTTTCGTTTCCTTTGAATAATTCAATGAATCAGGGGACGAATGATGCTTTATTTGAAAATGTGAAAACAACCCAATAAAAGGATGAGATTCAAACAGAAACCTTTTAACTACCTCACCACCATGCACAGTCTCAGCACAAAGCTAACGCCTATTAAAGCCTTGTTTTTGATTTAAGCATACCATCAGGAGATAATTCATGCTTAATAATAGTCTTTTAATTCTTCTTATGAGCTGGGCAAAATGAAGAGGATTCAGTCTGTTCTTGCACCATGCGGTGCTTTGAAATGCAGGATGTGCACATGTAGCCTGGTACATCCCACTGCAGGAAACTGTAGTCCCTGAAGATGGAAAGACTGACGAGTGTACAGAGTAATGTTTAAATCCACTTATATATCCTGATTATTCAGGACTTTTTTGATTCATTTTTTAGCCTGCGGCAATCTGCCCCACTATTTCAGTGTGGTCAAAAGTGGAATCCAGTGTACACAGAAGGGCCCAGGCAGACGTGTGAAGTGTAAGTAGACCAATAATCTTGTGGTTGATTATCTAAATTTACAGGATCCTGATCGTGGCTAATATCAAGCCATTGGCTGTTTTTCGAAATGCAGCAGTAAACACACACAAGTGCAATGTCAAACACCCAAATGACCTAATATATATGCAAACACAACGGCTAGTGTGGGCATTTTAAAACACACTGTCTCAAAAAGCAACCAAATCATTTTGGGACAAATCTGTTAAAGGCGAGCCTGAAACACTCACTCAGTGCCTCCTTGATGGCGTGCAAAAAGAGTTTCCTCTCTTTCCTCAGTCTGTGTAAACAGTGCACAAAGCTGGAAAAGATAAGGTTGTAACTAATATTGCAGCATACAATATTATTGTTATTTGTGGAAAATTTCAAATTTCTACCTGTGGCAGGAAACACAATTCAAAGAGAATCGGTAGCACACCGACAAAAAGCAATTAGGGTTTTGAACAAACATACAAAACAAGTAGTGCAAAACCAAGGCGTGAATGTTATTAACTCCCCAAGTAGGATATGGGACAAGATTAATATACTGTGAAGCAATATTTAAGTAGGACAGAAGCAGGAAGAGTGAGGAAAAATGTGTAACGTATTTATGCAAATGATGACACTCCAGCTCAGATGCTGTAAGTATGTTGTCTATTAAATTTCATTCAGGGAGGCAAGACAATGACAGATGGTGACAAGGACAGGTAATAATTTTACTGAAAAAGTTGTAAGCAGATATCATTCCCAGTGAGGAGAGAAGAGGAAAAAGTCTATTTTTGGATTGCAGATCAATGTCTCTAACTCTCTATGTCCGATTGTTTTCTACCACAAAGCTTGTGTGTACTCCGGCTCTTCAGAGTGAGGGTAAACTCATATATTCTAATTCAAAAACATATCAAATATATAGCGCGCAATAATGGATTAAGTGCATGCAAATATGTAAAAATGAAGGGAATTCTTTAAAAGCTTGTTATAAATTACCTTGATTACAAAATTAGCTTCTCTGTAATTTTTCCATTTATCAGTGTTCTCTGCGTTTCCAGGCGGATATGAGCACAACTTCAGTTTTGTTTTCTCAGATTTTTCTATTTTTATTTTGATTTCTTTTGTACTCTGCCCCTATTTTACTTGACTGTTTTCCAAGCTTCATAACTCACTAGTGGACAAGCAGTAGTGTTGGGCTAAGAATTCACAAAAACCTGCACCTTCACTGGCTGTTTCTGCCTGACTGTGCCACTGACACAACAGGAAAGCAGCAACAGCGAGCAAGCAAGAGTCTTCAACTGTTTTTTTTTTCCAGGTACAGTACCTACAGTAAAAAGTACTTTCCAACTGCCAAAATGGAGTAGCAGACAGGTAAAGTGCAAAAGCTAAATAGTCTACAACAGCAGACTGGGAAGCAGCCAAATGTATTTTATCCACCTACAGTAGAAAATTCCACAGCTTCAAGGAAAATCTAAATCTGCTGGTTCCAGTGCTTGCTAAATTTAAACTACTTCTAACACTTCATTCTGGTATGGTACTGCTGGTTTGTTTTTAAACAACAACATAAAAGCTAAGAGTTTAAGGCAGACACACACCAGCAATTTTAATTCTCACTTAAGTGAAATAATAGCTTGGGAAAGTATACAATTCCTGCATCTACAAAAACTGAAACACCAGTGGAATAAATTTGTTGACTAATGTTTTTTATGATACCATTATGCTAAATATGTCCCAAGGATGGAAGATCTACATCGATTTTAGAAAGAATTTACACGTAATATGATTCTGTGGACATGTGAAACCTATATTAACACACTGAAAATAGGCAGAGCACAGGACCGTTAAAATATTGATGCAGATATGACACTTTTGGATGTGCAAGCTGGTGCTGCTTGGCATGATCACCTCCGCAAAGACACTAGCGAGTTATGGACTTGCGGTGGAAAAGTTCACTCCTAAAATATTTAAAAGCTTTTCAGAAATAATGTAAAGTCTACTTGAAGAGTTATTACAGCTCTCTTCAGCAATTTTCCACTGTGCTGGAGCTCTGGAAATATCAGCAATTAAGATTCAAGAAAAGCACATCTTCATACAGAAGGCCACTGAGGGAGCCCAAAGAGAAACTAACATGTAAAAATAACAGCTTGTTGCATTGCTGCCCTTTGTGCCCTGCACCGCTGAGCACAGGTAACTATGATGCATTCTTTAATGTGCATGCCTCCGTACTCCCTTCTCCCTCACTTTGTCTGACGCGCCGCAGTCTCTCACCTCTTTGTGAGATAGTGCCCTAGATTTTAAACTCTCTTTTCCCAGATGTAGAATTTCAGACGCAATTTCCTTTGCCACTGTGGTCAGTCTGGTGATGAATCAGGGATGGCAGTTATTTGCATAAATTTCCATTTTGTCCTCCCATATGTTGCTCCTCTGAATGGGAACTCCTTTCAGCACAGATTATATGAGGAACCTGCAGGTTTTTCTTCCCTCCCCATTGTATCTGTACATTGTCGCGGGCCTGTCTCGAAATTGCCCGATTTGATTCCATGAAGGCACGTTTGATTATATGTTTTGCTCATGTGATGACTTAACGGATTGAAGATTTTGATTACAACCACTGATTAGATCATTTGTAATAATCTGGTTTTACGTCAATCTAAAACGTCTAAAAAAATGTGTTTTTTAAGATATGCATTTAAAAAGGGTAACAATCAAGAAAGCTAAAATCACAAATTCAAAACGGATGGCGGCACCCAAGCATTCATTTCTGAGCAATATTTTGAAAACATTAATTCGGTTCTAATAAATCCTAATGGTGCGTTCAGACCAAAAGCAGCGAGAGCGTCGGGAGCGTCAGGTTTAAATGTTAAGTCTATGTAAATGCGCGTCAAGGCGCAGCGAGCAGTTGAGCAGCGCGTTTTGAGCGTCGGGAGCAGCGCGTTTTGGGCGTTTGAGCGTCGGCTGCTCTCGCTGCTCTCGCCACGCGTCAAGAGCAGCTGCTGCTCGAGTTGGAAAATCTGAACCTTCGCTGCTTGACGCAGAGCGTCAACCAATCAGCGCAGCTTAGCTTTAGCTTTAGCAGATATGCTACGAAGTAACGTCGGGAAGTCGGGAGAAAAGACAGACATGGAGGACAGACTTATCATGCCCGTCTGTGCCCAGCCTGTCATTTATGACCACGACAGGAACAAAAAGGACTGTGTGGAGCAAATAAAATCAAGCCGAGCATTACATCCGCCATTGTAGAGAGAAAAAAAGGAAAACATCTAGGTCCTGCTGAGGAGCATCGAGAGCGTTTGGAGCGTCAAGACCGTTTTGATCTAAAATGTCAAGCGTCTGATTTACGAGCATCCAGAGTCCAACTTTGAGCAGCGAGAGCGTCTCGCTGCTTTTGGTCTGAACGCGCCATAAGAGTGTTTTAGGTCATTTGATTCTTGTCCTACTTTTTCTTAAATGACTGTTCCTGAGTGGAAATATTACCACTGGATCTGTCTGCCACTCATCCACCCTTCTCCAACAAACCCAAATGCAAAGCACACCGAGTCACTTCTCCGGCAGGTCATGACATCTCATGTCCAGCTATGATTACAAGGTGTAAGGCTTTACCATGGGCCTAACCTCTCACACGCACAGACTCACAAACAGCTGTAAACACAAGCGCCCCAGACAGAAAAGGAAGCAGACGGGGGATTTCCGTGTCATTTCTCATTCCTAAAAATGTTGGGAAAGACAGAAAAAAAGTCATGGCACTTTGTTGTGCGAGCCACAATTGTTATCATTCTAGCGAGGGGATATAATTACTGGCATTCGCATCCAATGGCCTCGTTTATAAGCAACCAGAAAGCACCAGAGAGCATCCGTCAATGCGCCGCAGCATGATCAAAGGCCTAGACGTTTTGCAGACACGGTTTGCACACGCGCATGCACACGCAAACACATACAGGGAAAGAACATGAACGGCCCAGGTAAACACTGCCTCTGCTAATTTGCATCACTGGAGCTGACTCACAAAGAAAGAAAAAAACAGCCAATAAACAATAAACAACGGCACAATCACTTTTACTTTAGAGGGCACGCTGCACTGGATAGACAACAAAGGAGGAAAAAAAGAAAGCTGAGTTACTAGCAGCACCGATGTCTTTGTCCAACTATAAGTTAAGGATGAGGGGCTGAGGTCCAGTTCCACTCCCCTACATGCCCTTTTAAAAAAGTGGTCCAATCTCAGATCTAGTGTGCATAAATAGATCTGTAATTGCTTATTACAATACAATTAGGGTAAAGGAGATGAGAGAAGGAAAGGTGCTTAGTGCAAATGTAGAGTGACAGGCCCAAGCACCAAGAGCCAGGATTACAGTAGCCGTTTGCACACAGACAGAAAACGAGAGGGATAAGGAGAGAGACAAAGAGGGAGAAAGAGAAAAAGAAAGAGAGAGAGAGAGGAAGAGGTAGTTGGGGGTGGGGAAGGGCTGTCAAGCACAGGGCAGAAGCTAATGACAACTCTGGCTTCAACTTGCACAGACGTCTTTGAAGCTTGGCTCCGATCAGAGCTGTGATTGCCACCGCTGCAGGGCCACCACTCCTATATTAACCTACACTAACAGCTATTCAGTGAAAGTCACAGGCCCTTTCAAAACCTGACTCCTGCTGGAGCTGGCCATCTGCGGGAATGGCCCCACGAGACGACCGAGATGTGAGTTAAGGCGCACGCATGTAAGGGACAATGTTTGCATATGGCCTTGCTATAACGGTGACAGTCAAGCTGAACATGGGGCCGGTTAGAGCTGATTAGCTGCACTTCCCTCCTCAACCCACTACAGTTATGAAGATTGATAGAAGCAGCTTAGAGCTGATTATAGGGCCCTGGAGATGCATGGGCCCATACCCAAACAGCGCATTCACACAGCATTCACGCAGCATTCACAATGAGCCAAGCATGCAATCTCTAGGCACAGGGCAGGCATTAAGCAAACGTTATAGCAATAAGAGGGAAATAAGAGAAATGGACAATGCCAGAAGTGCTCTTAAGAGCTTTTCAGAAATATGAATATTATGCTAATTAGATGCTTGCTTGTGGCCAAATCTGGGACATTTGAGCAAGCACGTTATGAACATTTAACAAATTTCCTAGGCAATATATTTGGAACATGCCTGGATATCTAAAACTCACTCCGGGGTTATGAGACACAGTTTGCCGAAGGTCTATTTGGCATGAAGGACACTGAAATTAATGTCGTTTTAAAATGAGCCAGTTGTGCTTTAAAATACATGAGGAAATGTGCATCATTTTGAACATTCTTTAACAACAAAAATATCTGGGACGACGCTCTTTTCCGGTACATACAGAATACAGATTTTTCAGGCTGCTTGCATAGGGAGGAACACTGTGTACACATATTTTCTATTTTGAATTTACATCACTAGAAACGGTTACAGCAACTTTTGCTGTTAGAAATTTACATAAACAAACTTTGTCATTTTTTAAAAGATTTTTTTATGGAGTTGATACCCACTGAAGTCGTTAAAATGATATACAGTGTGCCGGAAAGTAGGCCTCGTTTGTCTAACGCATGAGAATTACGACATGCACACAGTTCAACAAGTGGTAATAATAACATTTATCCATGATATATCCTGCATAAGCAATGCAAGCTCTATCTTTTACATCTAAGTGCTTCTTTAGATTTATTTGTTGTTTATTATCATGTAACCTTTTCATCAAATGTGCAATTATATGCCTAGGACAGGGTAAAAACGTAGACCTGTGTGGACTAATTCTGTTGACCTTTGAAACCCTCAGCACAGAGCTAAGCACTTCTCCAGCAATGGCTGAATCACTAACATAGTTTGACGGTCCACTCAGTCCTGTAGAGAGAGAGGAGGCAGAGTCAGGACCTTGCATTTTCCTTTAACCACTACATTAAGGATCAGTCTCTGTTATTTACACTATGGTGCCTTAAAAATCTATTTTGGGTCTCTGCTGCCCCCTCCCTGTCTCTGAACATGCACCGCATTGAAGGGACTTTAAGCCTTGCAGGTTTATCTTCTCTGTAAACCAGTAAAAGGCTAAAGTAAGTTCAGTTTGTCTAATCTGTGAAGCCCAGTTTTAAGAGCCCTGTGTTATTGGGCTTTATAGGCCGGGCCTGGCCAACACTTTCCAAGTCTGCAACAGCAAATTCCCAACATGAAAAATCTGATAGAGAAAGATTTCTTTCTGTCCTAGGGCTGATGGTATCTTTTGTTTTGTTACAGATTCAATCGGCCTCCTTTTCACAGAAATAAAGAGAAAGGTCCCAATTTCTGTTCCAGTTTGCATTTAGTTTTCCACTTTACAGGTTTCATTACAGTGTTCAATACCAATAAATATATCTTCTGAACAATGAGAATATGTATTATCTAAGGATGGTTTTTAAACCATGAGAGAGGCAAAGAATGACTTGAAAAAGACATCAATCATCTAGTCTGTCCTTTCCCCAGACGTTAATGCTGTCCTCTTCTCATTCCCTCTGTGAGTCTCCTTCTCTGTCCTGGACGTGTGAATGGTGCTTTGTTTTGCCTCTAAAGTATTTACATGGTTTGTCCTCTTACCTGGTCTTTGTGCTTAGGAGGAGGTCATGTAGCTCGGGCTTAGTATGCTCCATGTTACTCCATATTTATTGATTATTTTCAGATTCTGCATGTTCTTAATATTTCAAAATGAGGGGGAGTTCTACAGTGGCCCAGAAGTTTCATAGAAATACAAAAGCCACAAAACAACACAATCATCCACAACACGGTAAGTCCTTACACTAATAGCCACAACATGATAAGTCCCAACGCAATTAGCCACAAGACAATAAGCCACAACCACAACACATTTAGACACAATGCAAAAAGTCACAACACAAATAGCCACAACATAAATAGCTGCAACACAATTAGCAACAGCGGAGTGAGCAGTTGCTGCTTATTAGACCAGTTAGGGGCTGTTTTCATGGCAATGTTTCCACACAATCGCAAACTTTTTTATTTGTACTTGGAAAAAAATGAATTTACACAATCACTGAATGAAAACTTCCACCATGCTGAACAGTAATTACAGCAATTAAATGGACCAAAACTATTGTCTTGGGTGACCTAAATACTGTCAAAAATGCACTGATAGAGTGCAACACCAATAATACAAATACACAAATAGGACCAGAAACCATGTAGGTGAAAGTTATAACGTAAACGATGCCATCGTCCAGTAAAACATTCCAGTTCCGGTTCACATTGACAGGAGGCGCTTTGCTACGCCTTGCGTTGCAGTTTCTCTGGACACTGTTGTCTAATCTATGCGTTTTTATCCACCCAAAACTCTGTTACCCCATAAGACCGAGGCAAGAATGCAGCTAAGCTTTGGTGTTTTACTGTCTCTGTGAGATGGTGGAAACAGGGCCTTAGTTAAAAAACAGAAGTTATTATGACAACATAGCAGTATCTGGCTTTGCACCACAGAGGACAGCAGAAAATGTTGAACACAAAAGAACAAATGTGTGGCTGTTCCACAAAACATTGTCTATGGTTAATAATCTCCACTGCTTTAGCAGCTTTGAGTGGCAGTCTTTTCAATAAGTTGATCTTCTCTTGCATGACCCTTGACACTGATACCAAATGTTCTTTTTTTTTCTTTTTAAAATAAGACCTTTGTCTCAGTACTGACAGTAAGCACTTGAGGGGTAAACAAATGGGATTTTAACTTTCAATTACAATAATGGTTTTTTGTGGCAGGCCTCTACGCACCTTACCCCCACCCCCCCCCCACCAGCCAATGCCTCTCTATCTCCCTCTTTCATACGCACACACAAACGCGCGCACATTCTGGGAAAACAATGAGGCTAATCGCCGTTGAACCCTCATCTCTAGAAAATGTGGTCACGTGAGCAGCATGATAACAGAAGGACGAGGCGATAAGCAGGAGAATGTAAGACCACAGAAACCCGGGAATACCCTTATTATTGTTTTTGTTTTTTCCTGCTCTGCAACTGTAGCTTCAAATGAACCACATACAGTACAGGCAGCTGTGGCCAGACCTGAAATATATCCTATTTACTTTAAATTCAACAGGTTCTTTGAATCCCAAAATTTGATTCACTGAAAATAGGATAAAATAAAACACATTCATTAATCAATAAAAAATAAAAATAAAAGGAAAGAAAAGAAAAGCAAAAGTCAAGATTTTAAAGGCCACTGCAAATCTATCTATCTATCTATCTATCTATCTATCTATCTATCTATCTATCTATCTATCTATCTATCTATCTATCTATCTATCTATCTATCTATCTAT
>JAVQJG010278939.1:0-15464 GCA_036024015.1 Craterocephalus amniculus
TGGCTGCCCAATATCTTATTGCCACCTACTGGCTTAAATGGGTATTACATCATATATAAAGAAGCTCCACAGTGCTGTACCAGGATATAATAATCCAGACTTCACTCTTCAGCACAAGCTGGAATATAATGTTACCCCATGCAGTGGGAAAAATATTTACAATATTACAAAATTGGGACCGCAACTTTTGTGTGCGTCACACTAGCTGCTGGAATATAGCTCCCAAAATCCAGTAAAGAGCCGGATAGATACACTGTTGGCCTAACCCTCTAATGACATCCAAAACAGGCTTCTGAAGCTGCACATGCCATGGCTACAAAAGCTGCACCTCCCTCCAAGCTGGCACTCTTTTCACTTCTGTACACACTGTTTTAGCCTGTGGAGAAATCATAAACCTGACAGACCTGCCATGCCTCGTTATGGTTTCTAAACTATAATTGCACAAATGCTAGGGGAAGGATTTAGCAAGCCATCGATTGTTTTGATTTCATGGAGCAGAATGGCCATTGTGTTGATTTCCCTCACACAAATAGACGAGATCGGGGAGTTACAAAGGCCCAGTTTGATGAGCACGAGGACAAAGCTGGCATCTTTGTTCTGCGACAGGCTCTTGCTGCTGTGCATGATTTAATTTACCCACCGAGGATCTGACATGCACAACTACAATTTGACAACATGTGTCACTCAAATTAGAGGCTGTAGCTGGAAAACGTACCTGTCAACTTTACATAGCTGCAGGGAGTAGTGCATCAGCTGAACACACAAAGCTGCCAAGAGATAAGCACATGTCTGAGTTTTAACTTTTCCTTTTTGAGATCATTGCCATATTAGCGCTAAAAATTTTTACTTTTGCTGTTCGTTTACAGTCTCTGGCAGATGATGAATATACACCGAAAGAGAAAGTGACAAGCTAAATACAAACACACCCCAATTGCAGCAAATGTGTTGACCTCAACAAGGCAGCTCTTTTGCTTTTCTAGTTTGGCACATGGGGAGTCACCAAACGGCATTGCAGCTGCAGATGAGAAGCTTCTCTAAAAAAAATGATTCCTTACAATGCCAAGCTGAGCTTGGTGTGATAAATTAGACTAAAATAGAGCTCTTAGGCAAAAGGTGTCTGTGGAAGATTGAATGAAACTAATACTGAAACAAGTGACTGATAAATGAAAGATTTCATGCCAGTTTCTGATATTGCATTATTTTTTCATCACAGGTTCAATAGATAAAAAGCAGTCAGGTCCAAAGTTGTTATGATTTTGAGTACAGAGTTAAGCTGCAGCATTTTTATTTACCAATCAAAAGCTGAACCACACGAACAAGAGCAAAGTCTTGCGTATTTCATAAATGAAAACAAGACATTTGAAAAGGAAGTCCTGATTTAGTCCAGTCTTTTTCCTGTAGTTGCCAATCACACATCAGTGGAAGGCTTTCTGTTGAAAATGTGTCAACTAGAAAAGTGTGCAGGAGGTTGCACATCACGTAGAAATAAGGCTGTGGAAATAACGTCTTTTTACATGTTGACAATAGAGGCTCCTGTAAGCATACAGCTTAGCAGAAAGGACAAACTCTCTACAGTATAAACACAATCATGCACACAACAGCCAATGGTTCAGAATATTTGCATGCATGTTCATTCATTCATTGTTGATGAGATGGAAAGTCTTCTTGCAGCTACTGTAAAAGGTGGAAAATCTTCACACAAAGTCTGGAGCAGATGTTGTACATTTACATTTTCACTCTGGAGCATCTCCACATTTCAGGGTTCAGCTGTAAAAGTGGCTATGGAGTCAAATGTGAAATTTACCTTAAAATTTACTGTAAATGTAGAAACAAATACATAAAGGAACTAATAAAATGCATATTCATTCATATATTTGTGCTTTTTCTTTTTTAATTCACCTTTGACACTTTAAAGGGGCAAAAAGCGATATTGTCAGGGATTGAGACCAAAACAAACGTGCACCATGATTGACAGTTTCTTGTACCTTTATTCCTCGAATATAATTGTAGAAGCAAAACGTGGTTCGCGATGATAAACGTGGTTCGCGATGATAATCTGCTAGCTTTTGTCGTATCTTGTAGTCAAACTACGGACCTCATGACGCAGGAATGGGAGGTGGTACTCACTACTCAGTGGCTTCTTCAGTTGTGGTCGCAATGGTAAATGAATTCTGCACCCCTGTTACCTGGTTTGCACACGGACACCTTGGACCTTATACACTGCAGGAGGGCCATATTTCTAAAAAAAAAAAGAGCACACTACAATGACACCAGCATGGTGGATATTGCATTTTTCACATCTTACTTTCACCTCTGAAACCGTGTCACATATTTTTCTTTGCTTGTTTGTTGGTTGGATTCTACATCTGAGCTTTAATTCTTAAGGGATGTCCTTGTAGCGTGACTGTGTTAAATTAAAACCTGAATGAAATGCCCCGAGAGGTGGGCTGCTGTCGGTGTCTTCTGCTTGACATGCAGAAGGCAGGCATGGAAGAAACTGGGGAAATTTAGCCAAAGCAATCCACCACCGCAAATTCAGTGAATTATTGTTACATTTTCTGGCAGTCAAGATTGCTTTTCATTTCAATTCATTTTTATTTAGACACCTTGTTTCACTTGGAAGTAATTGGAAAATACAGCAAAAATAACAGAAGTAGGCAGATTTATAATACTACAACAGCTGAATAAGCCAACTTTCATTTTGACTGTATTTATTTCATCACCTTGTTGCTCTCTATTTGTTTAGCCCTGTATAAAATTTTACTGTCTTACAAGGATATTTTTCAGCGGCTTTCATTTATTTTTATGGTTCTAAAATGTGGTTTTAGGACAGGAATCACATTTAGATCAGGTTTCAGTCAGTGGTAGGCTACTGATCTGTGTCAGTGTTAGGTACAGTAGCTGTTTGGATTTGTCAGGCAGCTAAAATGAGACTTAGAATTTATGATGGGGGTCGCCCACTTAAAGACTGGCACTGTCTCCTCGACTATCCAACCCAAAATTGTATACAGGTATCACACATATTCAAACAGTAATTCACCTGCTTGTTAAACGTTGGCCAAGACACAAAAAAAATTATGGAGGTGCCATGTCACTGTTCACAGCTGTTCAAACATTTCACCTATACTCCTGCTTTCTTATGCAATTCCACAGCTGCCACAGTGCAATCACACTAATCTATCGTTAATTAGAGAAAAGGCATGTGCCAGTTGTTCATTACAAGTCATGCCTTTTCTTTATCTGCCATGTGTTTGCTTTATAAGCCTGCAGAGATAATCTCCTTGTCTGTGATAGGATATTAGCAAAACTTGCTGAAAGGCATAAATGTAAATGCATCCACTGGAGTGACAGCTTGTGTAAGATCCCATGCATGAGAAACTAATGTTTGTGTAGGGATCAACGGTTGTATGCGTGACGACTGTTGGGAATAGTTAATCCCATGAATTAACCCGTAGTCATGCTGAGTTAGTGCTCGGTCCACTTTTTGATGGTTGAGAGACTTTGTACTGTTTGAGCATGAGAGAAGAAGCTGTCAGGCTGTATTGATTAAGTGCCAGGTTTAACAAGTTCAGAGTGAGGACACTTTAATGACAGTTTGCTGTCATGTGCTTCAGTATAAAATGACACCTCAAAAATAGTCTGATAGCTGCGTGTCCGCCAGTCCGGAGGAGACTCAATTTCATGCATTATATCTCTGAAGCTGCATTTCCACTCACCGGCCACTTTATTAGCTGCAACTGTTCTACTCAGCTAATCACATGATGCTTTATGCATGTGGATGGTCAAGACGACTTCCTGAGCAATTCAAACGGAGCATCAAAAGGGGGAATAAAGGATATTTAAGCAATTTTGAATGAGGCAAGGTTGTTTGCTGCCTGACAGACTCATCTGTCAGCACATTGATGAGAAGTTTTCAGAAGCATAAAGTCTTCTGGACTGAAAATAAAACATAAACACTACTTACACACAATAACCTAAATCCATGCACTTTAGTTGTACATATTGGATTTCTTGCTGTGAACTTCATAATCTAAAATCTTAGCTTTACAGTTAAGATGTACTAGACAGCTTTAATTTGATGTTATCCAAGATATCTGTTACAAAGTGTTACAAAGAGAGGTTATAAAAAAAAAGGAAGACAACGCAGAAGTAAAGTTTAACAACAACTATCACACAGATCAACAGGCATCACTTTTCCCCCCGTCCACTTGTCGTCCTCAGGCGGTATGTAGCACACCGGGATCAACCTGCTTGAATACATTACATTACACTGTGTACAACAGTAACTTGTTGTATCCCTATCACTGCACATCCATATACAGAACAAGTGACTGCATCAGATGTAGGTATAACCTTTTCTGAGGACTGATGGGACCACAAGGTATTTTCAGGAGAGAGATTGTCAAAAATAAAAAATTTTTTCAAACAAAACAAGAATTTAACACAGATAGTCCACTCGTACCACTATTACTTCCATAAAAACATCTTGAACCAGATACGGAAAAAAGTCTTTTTTACAGGGAACTGCCCTGAGACCAGAGCGAAGATCTCCGTTCTCTGCTTGCACTTACGAAGTCATGTTGCACACCCGAAAATAAGGCTCCCCTGAAATCTCTTATGTAATTCCAAGCCTGAGTGCCAGCAAGGACTTAATAAAGTGGTCAGAGTATGCCACATTAATCCAGTACAGTATGTGGCATCCACACCCACACTGACATGACTTAACCTGCTACTGTATATGAAACTTGGGAAGCTTAAAAAATTGTCTATCAAGCAAGCAAGGTCATGCTGTGAAGGTTTTTTAGAATTTTTTTTTTCCGGTTCTTTTCCTTAAAATCTCTAGCGTGTGTCTTATGGAAGTTAATCTGTTCCATCGGATTTTGAAATTTATAAGCCTCTGAATTTGATACAGTGAAATTTCATACAGCGAATTTTCATCTGAATTAAACTCTGGAATTTCTCTACATTATATTTTCCCTACTACCTTTTCAGTGTTTATAATTTCAGAAGTCAAAATTGGAAGAGGAAAATTATGATGTGGAAAAATGACTTCGAATTTTTTACCTCCGAATTTGACCTGTCGAAATTGAGCGTCTGAATTTTTTTCCTTTTGAATTTTTTATGGTCTAATTTTTTTCCTCTGAATTTTTTTTTCATCAAATTTTTTATCATCAGATTTTTTTACCTTTGAATTTTTTACAATCAAATTTTTTTCCTTCAAAATTTTCATCTTTCAATTTTGACTTCTGAAACTTTAAACACTGAAAAAATAGTAGAGAAAATATAATGTAGAGAAATTGAAGAGTTCAATTCAGATGAAAAAAAATTCACACATGTAAATTCACCGTATGAAATTTCACTGTATCAAATTCAGAGGCTTATAAATTTCAAAATCCGATGGAACAGATTAACTTCCATAGTGTCTGAGTCTTGGTTATCTATTTCGTGTTCTATTTTGTACAGTTCTTCCCCTTGTGTATTACCATCCATTTACCTCCTTTTTTCTACACATTTGGTTTTATTTACTGATTTCCTTCACCAGCTCCTTGTTTCGTTAGGGTTAGGTTTAGGGGTACACTTGTGCCTTTTGTTATTTTGTCCATAAAGCGTTTATTCTTGCATCTGCTTATCTCTTCACCTGTATGGGCCTTCATCTTTTATACACCCTGGCATGTTCCTTTGGCCAACTATAAGATCTTAATTACTGGTTAAGAACAAAAAAATATCTTAAAAGAAATTTGATTATTTTATGACTTTTATTCTATGACTATGACTATTTTGACTATTTTATTAATTATGAATTTTACGAATTAGTAAAGATTACTTCAGTTAAAAGTCTGATATTCTTCAGTAGGACCCACTTAATAAAGTGAAGGTATCATTATTCCTTATTAATAATCATGTTCATGATAAAGCTTTAAATATACCACATTTGAGTCCAAGACAAATTTCAATTGATATTGTTTATCTTAAGTTGGTCTGCATTAGCATTTAGTGCTATAACTTTAAACTCTACATTCAAATACCAGTCTTCAAAGATCATTTATATTTAGAGCAGTTTGCCTTCCTTTAAGTGGAAGCAGATATGCACACAGGAAAAGTGGGATTTTAAATGATTATGATTAAAGTCCCCTAGCGAAGAGACGCTACACCATCAAGCCGCTGTAGAGCCCTTAAACACATTTGTGGATCGTTTTGTGCTTTGATGAAACTCCAGGGGGGAGAGCTCTTTGTGATGAAACCCAAATAAAAGTTGTTTAGGAAGAAGGGAGCATTGTGGGCACATTTTCGCTCATTTCTACCAGTTTTTATTTTTTCACTTTACATATTGTTACCTCAAATGACACATGAAGTTAGTGATGTCTTTATTCCTTTAGAGCGTGGGTTTCCAAAGTCGATCCTCGAGAGCCGCTGGATGTTTCCTGCTACAGCACGCTTAAACCGACTGATGGATTAACAGGCTTGGGTAGAACTTGACAAAAAGCTGTAGAGGAGAGCAATTTCATGTAAAACAGGTGCGTCGGAGCATCTAAAACCTGCAGGATCTCATCCCTTGAGGACCAGAGCTGGTCACCCCTCCTGTGTGATCTACTCTGTCATGCGTCAGTATTGCTGCTCTTGACTTAAGTAAAAGTCTGTTGAGAGTTCTTAAACTTGCTATTTAAGTTCATGAATTTGTTTTATGTGTTTTTTATTTAAATTGAATTATTTTTTCCACAAACCGGAAGCTGGAGCTATTCAAAAATGTTTTTTTTAAGGTTTCGCACTTAAACCAAACTGGGCAAACCCTGCTCCAAGACCTCAGCTCTGTCTTTACAATGCAATATGAAAACTTGAATTTAAAATCCCAACTATGATGCGAAAAGGACTTAAGGTGGGAAAAAAAGTAAAAAATACAGTAATTTCTTAGCTACGGTGGGCGTACGCTGATGTTTCTTCAGCTGCCAGTTTAGATACAACTTTATGGTTAATGTGTGGAACTGATTAGGCACCCTCCTCTAGAAAACTTCAAAAGTTGCTGAACACAAGCTACCTGTAAAAGAAACAAATTTGGGCAAATGTATTTACTCTGGAAATATTTTCCTTGACCTTTCAGATCAAAACAAACCCAAATCCTGAGATCAGTGAGAGAGGAAAATACGAAAATGATTTTAATGCTGTTCACTATGCATCGAGTTTGAAGATAGACTTGGTGCCAAAGGCAATGCAAAGAATGAAGATATTTAGATTTTCGAACTCCAGAAATTTTCTGTGGAGAGGGGGGATTAAATGATGGTGAGGTTTTAAGGCCACATACCTTCAGGGCTGCTAAGAAGTTAATCAAATGTGCCGGGGAAGTTTATTTATATGCCCCGGTGTGATGTATGCATTTGGAATGCCAATGTTGTCACTTTAAACAACCCATGGCTGTTTGAGTGCAACTTACTTTTTACAGCCAGTATTCCCCATACATTTGTATAATTTTGCTTCTCGCCATAGAAAGAAGCAAACTCTTCAAAGGAGGCTGTATAAATTGATTGGGTAAGAGCTCTTTCTATTCCCCCACCACTGCAATGTGAACACTGGCACTATGCATCAGAAAAAGACCTTCTTTTCAAAATTATGAAGGGAGGAGGTGGGGAGGAGAAAGGGGAAAAAATGCATGTGTTCAAACTAGAGGCCTCACTGAATTGATGGGCACACGCCGTGGAGCTTTTCTGCGGGGGGATAATTTGCATAATGGGAAAGTGGTTGGAGTTGGAGCTGAGAGCTCTTCACTTGTGGGGACAGTCTGCGAAATGGAAGGAGAGTTCCTATCAGATGGAAGACCAAAACTACGTTGCTTCGAGACGGGAGATGTGTGCTGGCAACATCTTCCTTTGCTTCCTGTCACCTGCCCATTTAATCTGCAAACCAATTTACAAACAGCACAGAGACGTCCGCAACCAATATGAAATCAGGAATTTCTCTATTGAAAAAGCTGCAGCCGAACAGCTCCATCTCTGTTCGGCTAATGAATCTTACACAATACAATAGTTTCCGCACAACTTGTTTTGATAGAGGGAAGTTTGATTGATTGGAAAATTGGAAAAAAAAAAACGGCTTTGATTTTTTTTTTCAACTCTGCAACTACCGTAGAACTTAAAGTTTCTAACTCAACCTGTTAAAACCATCCATCCATCCATCCATTTTCTGAACCGCTTAATCCAAGTGGGTCGCGGGGGTGCTGGAGCCTATCCTAGCTGTCAAGGGGCGAGAGGCGGGGTACACCCTGGACAGGTCGCCACTCTGTCGCAGGGCCCCTGTTAAAACCTTAAGTCAGAATACTGATGCATGGTCATTCCTACTCCACTCCAAATTTAGAAACAATAATACATCACTACATATAGGTGAAATCTGTGTACATACATATTGTCACACTGGTGAAAAATGGCTTAAAAGATCAGCTGGATT
This sequence comes from Craterocephalus amniculus, assembly GCA_036024015.1. NCBI lineage: Eukaryota > Metazoa > Chordata > Actinopteri > Atheriniformes > Atherinidae > Craterocephalus > Craterocephalus amniculus. Next base: position 8,434 of record JAVQJG010278939.1, read on the forward strand.
GTGGGGACAAAAGCATGCAGACTGCAGTAGTGAGAAAGTGTCTTGCTGTATGATTTATAGGTCTTGGCTGCTTTATGCAGTCTTATGATGTATGTGTGCGCTTACCAGAAAGGAGGTATGTAATGTGGGCAGGGAATTGAGGATCAAAGTGAATGATGTTTCAGTCATACATTTTCAAATGTTTTGGAGGTGCTTTGCTCTTGCCTGGAAAGAATATCAACAGCTGGTTTGTAGATGAGTGTAGGAAAGTAGCAGAGGAAGATGGTATGAAAACTTCACAGTGAGGTGAATAATTTGAGAATTCAGCTGCAATGTATAATGTCTACTGTTTATGTATGTATTACCTTGGCTCCCAAAAGGACAGCTGAGGCTCGTGTATTGATTACTGAATGCTATTGGGGTTTGTAACAGAGAGAAAGACACTTTTCTGGGTTTGGGTGTGTAATATATTTAGGGATCAGAAGTCACTGGCAACTAAAGCGAACTCAGAAAACTCAACATTGGCTCCATGTTTGGCTCTCCCTATCGTTGAAAAGATTTTATATCCTTGAGTCCAAGGTCACACTGAAAGTTCAGTAAAAACTTTGCTTCAACTCGAAAGTGAGAAATCTAATTCTTACTCTTGGGTTTTGCTGCTGTGGTGTGCTAGAATCTAAATTCATCAGCAATTATATAATTAAGTGAAGAAATAAATGAGCTAATAATTCTTTGGCAGGTCTTATCTAAGAGTTTATGTCCTGAATGGGAAATCAAACTTCTGATAGTCTGTACTCTTTTTTTAAACATTTTTAACATTTGGAAATTCAAAATTTTGGTTTTCAATTTTACCAAATGCCGCTTCAGCAGCCCCGACCATTTCTACACCATAAATCATGACGAGATTGTTTTGAAGATAGGAAATATCATCAAATGTCCATGACCAAATTGTAGACATGGAAACCTAAGTACTCAATAAAAAAAAATCCCCAATCAAGTATATGTCTGCCAGTTTGGTTTGTGGTAGGTGGAGCTGTCTTGTTTTAACCAGCAGTGGGATGTAATGCATGTCTTCCACCACAAGCTGTTAGCCATCCAGCATAAAAAAACAACAGAATGCTTGACTCTGCCACAAAGTGTGTGGTGCTGTGACAGATGATAGTAGTAGTACAGAGGGTTTTTAGTTTCATGAACATTTTTAAACCCGAGCTTATGGTCCAATCAAGAAAACAGTATCCCAGCAAAAGTCTTCTTACTGGTAAAGACTAGTTTCAACAGGTGCAGGGCCCACAACAGCAACTTGAACAGTAGAAAAGGACGGAGGCGTGCACACTTACATCAATAGACGCTAAGGGATTCAAAAATAAATCATTTGTGTACATAGTGCTAAGTGCACAAAAAATAGGTGCAAAAAAAGTGTTTCAGTCAACAGACCATCATCAACACTGATAATATTAGACAATCTGCAAGCTTTAGATAGGCTGGCCAGCAATCAAGGCAGCCAATCAGGGATAAATAAATTATTCATTTTTGCATCCCTTAGCCTTTGTTGTTTTCAGTGTGCGGGCCTCCTTTTCTATTTTCCAATCAAGAAAACAAAATTATGAAAATTATGCCATGACTGAAAAAACACATGATGATACTGCAGGATAGCTGTGCACTCAGTAGTGGAAAGTTGTTCCTCAACACAGATTCATGGACAGCACGAACAGCAAAGGTGTGTATAACTGTCACATCACAACAAGCTCAGCTAGAAAATACACTGCATGCCAAAGCCATGCAACTAAAAACCATGAGAATGTGCTTTCCACCTACTGAACACTGGGCATGTGGAAATGTGATGCATTACAGACAAACTGTACATCACAGATTTAGTAATATTGCATTAGGTAACACAGAAAACCTTCCAGAGTTGGGAATATTTGAAGATTGGTTTAATAATTATCAATGATTTTAAATATCAACTTTGCTTCAAATTTCCCATTTTAAGTCTAACAGTAGATTTGGTGACTTGATTTTCTCTTACAATCCAGTAATTTCCGTCAAGGGTTATGTGGTAGTCCCGGTCCCGGACTCAGAAGCGGTGAACTGTTTGAAATCGAGGGGTTGAGTCAAGTGGATAGCTTCGGGCTCTATAACAGAACAATTTGAACAAAAAAGGAAATTCATATTGGAAAAGGAGCTGTGTGAAAGAGCAGCAGCATTTTGTTAGTTGGCTAATCTGAATCTCATCTGGCTATTGGAGTGTAAGTGAACAAGTTTATATGTTAGCTGTAACAAGTAGGTTATGTCAGATATGGGATGTAGGCTATATTTTCTAAAATGTTAAAATCATTTGCACGCCTCTGGCTTATACTTTGACAACATGTGCATTTTCTCAACATGCAATATGCCGCTGATTCATCCCTGTAGCTTTTTGGCTGTTTTCCAGTGCAATCCATCAAAACAAAAGTTCATTTTCATTTCACTTAAGCACTCTAGTTCAATTCCTCATACTTATTTAATCAATGGGTAGCTACTTCCACATTGTTAATCAAAATAATTATTTTCCACCCAAAGTGCCAGCCGAAAGCAGTTGGAATATGCTGAATATTTAGAGGGGAAGGTGCTGAAAGTCATACAGCTTCTTATCCTCTGCATATCAAATGAACCTTTATTTTCACAGGGGCAGAATCAGAACAGCGGACACCCCCCGTAATGACTCAGAGTTTACTGAAAATACAACTGGATCTCTTCAGTATAAAATGTAACTTTGAATGTTCAAACAGACATAGATGGTCCTCTGTCCATCATATCAAACAACCCCTGTGATATTTAAGAGCAGTGTGGACATCATCAAACTGACAGTTCACTTGTGGACACTTCTATGGCATCAATATTCAACTCAATAAAGTGCCTTGTCGCACAAAGTTCATTCAGAAAAGTTCAAAATAAGTAATAAAATAAGGATCACCAGCCTTTCACAATCAGAAATGAGAATGCAGCTGTGCCTGTATGAGATGTGCAAAGCTAAACAAAGCACAATAAGCTCCAAATCATTGTGCTCCCGCTGTTGTATGTGTGCTGGGATTTGGGCTGCATTCATATTCGAAATGTATGTTGTGCAAGTCACAACAGAGGATCAGAAACTGATAAATCTGCACCTTTGTCTTCCAGAGAAAGAAGGCAACTGCCTTCAACAAGATTTTCTATGCACATTTGGCCTTGTCCTTGATGTTTATCTCTGTAGCTTTAACTGGCTAACAAACACATGCTGAATATTTATGCTCCAATCAAATTAAAATGCTACTTTATGGATATAATGAAGGACTGTTAGTTTACAGTAAAAACAACCATGAACAAAGAAATACTTTAACGAATACACATTCACTCTATTTGTAACAGAGTTGATAATGTAACATACTTAGGGTTTTCTTAAAGATAACTGAATTTCTTTAGCTGATACTTTTATCTAAAGTATGTTAAAATTCTGGTTTCAGCGCAGCAAGCATCACTTAATACATCTATTCCATAAACCTAGTGTAAATAGAGGCAGAATAAATTAAGAGGTGCCAAGGAGGAGAAATGCATGTAAATATATAAATGAGTGAATGAAAAAATACATATTCATAAAAGAAATAAAAGCATGCATAGATAAAATGAATTTTCACAATTTACATAATGTATTTATGTTTGGAGTTTAACAGTTCCTGTAGTTTGTCAATCACAGGAAATGTTACCCTGCATGCATTAAGGAAGATGCATCAGATATGAAAATATAATATATAACAGTATTGTTCACTACAGCAAACAGATACAAATGTGCTCAGACTCATGTTGCATTTGTGAAGTAATAACCACAGCTATGAACTAACCATAAAACTTTTAGTCCTTCACAACGTTTTCATCTTTCAAATACTCAGCTAAAATTTCAATAAAGATATTTATGAATGTATGCTCTTCACATCAATTTGCACAGTATTCAAAAATGTCAAGGCAAAAGAAGAAAACGGGTTTCTGTTGTAGCCTACTCTGTTGAAACAAGAGCTCTATCTAATGTAGATATCCAAATTCTTTCTCATAACACTTGAAGCTGAGTCGATCCTTGTGAACCTTGAGACAAATTTAAACATGACTTGTTTCACTTGGGTTTATTTGAGTTCAGTGGACATACGAAGGGGTTTTACAGATGATTGTTTGTCAGAGAAAAATCTACGACATGTTTGACAACTTACTGCCGAAATTAACACAGGATCGTTCAAATCTGAGGGGTTAAATGAGAAAATCTCTGCAGAACTTTTACTGTAAAAACCAACATCTTCCATCTCAATAAAATCAAGGAAAGTCACATATACTGTATAAAGTTCTCAGAAAAAATCTAATTTCAGCTACTCAGGTGTAACAGTTTTGATATCAGAGTGCCATAGAACTCCTATGGGTTTCAAAGAGCATCACCTCATCTTTGTTAAGACCAAGCGGGAGCGAGAATCAGTGGGTCTTATGTGAGTGCACGACTGGAGAATATTATGAGATGGTCTCGGTCATCGTAACGACAATTTAACAGTTGAGATTAAAACTGCATGGCTCATCACTGGGTCCTTTGAACCATAATGTATTTTTACAAAGAAACACGCTTTCAGAGCCTGTTGTGACACAGAAGTCCTGAATTAATGATGAAGATGGGATGTGGAATTAAGCAAGTAAAATTAGGAGACAGAGATGTCCTCCTACCAATATGAAATGGCCATTATAAGGCGAATACATTGCAGAGTATTGAAAATAGTATGGAATGTTGTGCATTTTTATTATTATTAGTATTGAGTTAGAAATTCTAGTATTGTGACATCTGTAAACAAGCTTTTAGACTTTAGATCTGACAACGTGGTCAAAGTAGCATAGGTCTCTCATTTCCGTAGAGATGAACTTTCATTCTTGGTACACTCCACCAATCAGGCTTTCATGGCACATTGCTCAACTTGTTAGAAAATTCTCACAATGAGCGGCACATAACTCATTGGAGAAAGAACTATGGTCTTCTGTTCTAATAAAATGGAAATTAAAGTCCGAAATTGCCGATATTTTGTGAAAAAGTGAACCATGCTGTTTGTTGCCATCCTGTGGAACGCGGTGATGGCAGCATCATTCTGTGCATGTTCTTCAGACAGAAATGAGAAACGAGTCAGGATAAAAAGTTAAACTCATACTTTTATATGCCAACACTGAGTGAAAATATTGTCAGAAATAAACAGGGGTGCTGCACTCAGAAAATTTCTTTTTTGTTTTCACCTTTCTATTGTAAATATTGTCCTCTCTCAAATTCTGCACACTTATGAAAAAGTAAATATGAGACTATCCAAAACTGAAACTAGCTCTGCCTCCTTCTATTGTCCTATTTTTGTTCTATTTTTCTTGTATTTTTTATTCCTAAGGGGGTATTCCATAAAACAGGTTGACTGGTTTAACTGGTTGTGTTAACGTAGGATCGAATTGAAGAAAAAAAAACTAAAGCAAAACAGCCTGTTTATTTGCCTTAATCAAAATAGTTTTGACAGATCTGATCGCACTTATAGTGACCTTGCCTCAGATCATTATGCTGGAGATAAGTTTGGCATAGCCTGAGAAAGACCTACTCTCTACCAGGTTATGTTCACAGCTGATGTTTCTGCATTAACTTTTCTAAATGAGTCATTTTGGAACAGAAAATCCAAGATTACTGCTTAGTCTAGGTTAACATAGCAAGCTAAACCACTAAACACACTTTGTGGAAAAAGTACCTCCCGGACAGGTTGAGTATCCAAAGATTGTGGATTTTTTCTCCCCTCTTTGCCAGAATTCACTGATAGACAGTCATAACGTCATCTAATTTGAACTGAGGATCTTCTCCAAATTCATCGAGGTGCATTCCACACCCATTTCAAGTATTCTCACCTTAAACTCTGACAAAAAATATCTCTACAGTTCAGGCTCATAAACAACCAGCGAGGCAGTTGGGTCACTGACATCATGTCTGCTTGCTTTTTTGTAAATTATGAGTATGTCTAACATTATGTGAAAAGACTTATTTATACCTCCTGATAGTTTCTCCCGTAGGGCTCTGCATGCAGTAGACATTTTTTTCTACTACATACAATCCGGCTTTACACATAAAGTAATGGATAATCTCTCCAGCATGAAAACAATTTGGAAGTTAGCTGTTACATTATTTTTCTGATGACAGTTATTCTATATTCATATCATTTCTTGTGGTTTGGTAATAGAGACTGGATCAAAATGTGACACATGCAAAGCCTCCCTTCCCTTCCTCCTATTTCGGTGCTCTAGCATTAATTTAATGCTTGGCTTATCTAATATTGTAATCCTACGAAATTATCTGCCATTGTAATTTTTCCCCTCACCACCCCTGAGTTATGAAACACAGACCTATGAGTCTATATTCCCAAAGACTCAAACTCCATCAGACTTCATTTCTCTTTTTAATTCAAACTACTGCAAACTTTGTGTGTGGGTGTGTGAACACAGCAAGAAGGCTGAGGTTCAATGTGTTGGGAATGTTGACGGATTCAGTCCCCAGGAGATGCAAAGAGTGAAGTCCTCGGACTCAGACACACATTCACAAACATGGGGACGCTACCTGGATATTTATTCTTTAAACGTTACCAGAACTTTATTTTTCCTTCTTAAATTTTTGTCAAGCTCAGTCTGTAAATTTAAACTCTTATACTGTGATTATCAGTAGCCTGTCTTACAAATTAAGGTGATTTTAAAAAGAAATATTCACCTGTAAACAAATTTGTCTCCTTGGCTGTAGCTACATTAGTGTTTGTCAGGTTAGAGCTCAAATGGCTGAAATGAAAACTAAACAAAAAAAACAAACTACATTACAAAAGACATCACCACAACCGGAGCGCAACCTCAAAGCTTGTTCAGCCACAAGACACAGAGCCAGAAGTCTGTATTATACCCCTTTCACACTGGTCAAAAAACCTGTTTAAACCCGCGTTCAATCGGCTTTTGGTGGCGATGTGAAAGGCTCAGCGACCCGCGTCGACCCGCGTCCATCGACTCGGCAAGCGACC
>JAVQJG010278951.1:0-16013 GCA_036024015.1 Craterocephalus amniculus
TATTTCAGTTGATTTGTAATGAATACACAATGTATGACATTTCATGTTTTTTAATTGCATTACAGGAAATAAAGAACTTTATCACAATATTCTAATTTTCTGAGACAGACCTGTAATCCTGCATGTGCTATATGAAGCAGAGGTAGTGGGAGAGAAATGAACAAATTGCTCATAAAAACCTGAATCAATCAGTTATAATTCTGTTTTTGCTTTTTACCTTTAATGTTTCTTGTAAAGCACTTTGAATTGTCTTGAACCTGAAAATGTGCTATACAAATAAACTTGCCTTGCCTAATCGGTTTCTTTCACATGTTTATGTAGAAGATTACGGAAAACTTAGAGCAATATCAAATCATGTTAATTCTGTTGGCAGCACAACCAAAAACTTTAATAATGGTTGCCTCAAGTACATGTAGTATGCTGAATTTGATCATCTTTATTATTGTTTCCTTAAAAGTGAACATAGTTTAACTGTAATAAAGAGCTCATGTTATCAAAGTGAGATCTCTTGAACAAAATTAATGTTGAATCTGGGTAATTTCAGTGTGCCATAAAAAGTCATATTTATCTAAAACTCCAAACTTTCTGCAAAAGAATAGCTTTCCAAGCACACTTGCATAATAAAACCTTAAACTGCACTAACTAATGTATAGCACTGACATTCAAACAGGAGATAATTGGACAGCCTCAGAGAGGAGGCCAGCTGAAGCAGAAAAAAAGGCTTGCTTCTTGTTTAGGATTTTCAGTCAGGCAGATGAGTCCCTTCAGTTATTGTGTGCTCATTTTCATCTTGGGTTTTATTGCAAGTCTGGTTGTGATTCATATTAAGCAGATTTCGCTTCAGTTAGCCTTACCATGAACACGTCAGGACAGGTAGGCTACACATGGAGCAAACAAGGAGAAAACAATAACAAAACTGTCCATTGTAAACTGTCTGAGAAAATAGAATTAACACTGGTGAATTAGGTGATTCCTAGATCTGCCCATATAGCTTTCTGAATTTTACTTTTGTTTTTAAATTTTCTCTATTTAATGATGTACGAGGTCAGCATATTTGTGATCCATTCCTCCCTTTACACCCACACACATATCTATCCGTTTTACCGTAAACGGTTCCCTCCCTTTCATTACATGCTGCTCTAAATAGTCTTTTTATTTTTCATGTGTCTCAAATTGTCTCCCTTAATCATGTACATCTTAAATGACCAGAGGAGGGTCCCAAAGGGCCTCTTGACTGAACGGATTTACAGACTCCACCTGCAAAATAAGACAGATGATCCAAACCAAAACTCTGATTTGCTATTAATAACTACTGGAATATTAATGGAGTGATACTGACACTTTAAATAAACAAAGGCATAATACTTTGGATAAAATGTAGTTCTTTTTGTTTTCTGTTGAAAATAAATCACTGTGAAGTGAAGCATAAATCGAAAAAAAGAGTACCAAAACTGTCTGCAAATAATTGGACACTGCACCCATGTATGTGTGTCATCTGGCCGCATTTCAAGGATATCTTTTCATACAGCTAGGTAGCTTTTGCAGATATTTTTCTGCCAAGCAGAAAGATGACTGTTTTGGAGGCAAAGAGGCAGGATGGCAGTTTAATCTTTAGCTAATAGACACTTTGGCAAGTCATCCAAAAAAGAGTGAGTTTAACAGTGAAGCAGAAAGAAACTGACATCAGACTTGACTGCAGAGATGCTTTGCAGGGATGAGTGAGCACTCCTTTATGCTGTCTCAAACTTTTTGAGCCATGACTCCCAAGATAACATGCGTTGTATTGGACCAACTTAAATTCATTTGTCAAAAGTATTTTCATACAAACACCTTAGGATTCATATTACTAATTTCCTCCTGCTTTTATAAACATGCAGAAGTGCTCTACTTAAGAGCAGAGATCATACTTCCCAGGATGGCTCAGATGACCAAGTCAGTATTTTTTCTGTTGAGAATAAAGTCAATACATTTCATTCAACCGTACCTTCAGAGAAACGGTTTCCCTGTTGGTCTTGGCCAGGTTAATGCTCGCATTGAAGTCGTGATAGCCAGGCTAATGGAGTCTAGCATTTTAGTTTTGAAAGTTTCTCTGCGGATGCAAATGAACTTTTGTATATAGCTATCCAAAACTCTAATTTATATTAAGATCATATTTGCTAATGTGAATAAATTTTTATGTTTATCAACAGTTTTTTCGGAATTCAGTAAAGCAAAGAGGAGAGGGGTGGGGCATTTGTTAGCTAAACTTAAAGATCAGTGTTGTTACAAAATGCTGGTAGATAAAAGGCGAGTATGGATATTAAATTTCCTTTATTGCAGTCCTCTAAGCAGACCAGACAGCAAGTTTTGCATGGGAAATTACTCATTCATTCATTCATTTTCTGAACCTCTTAATCCAATTAGGTTTGGATTGGCTGGAGCCCATTCCACCTGTTAGCAGGCGAAAGGCAGGGTACACCCTTAGCAGGTTGCAAGTCTGTTGCACACACTCACTCCCTAGGGAGAATTTAGAGTGTCCAATTAACCTCACATGCAGATCTTTGGACAGTGGGAGGAAGCCGCAGTACCCGGTGAGAACATGCAAACTCCACACAGAAATGCCACTGTTTCAACCCCACCCCACCCCCACCTCAGCCCGAGCCAGCCGCCCCCTCTGGCTCCAAGTCCCGGGCTCTAACCAGCGACCTTCTTCCTTGCTGTACAACTAACAGTGACTTGTGACTTGACATGGACTTGCAACCTGTGAATATCTCGGCCTGAAAGACAAATCTTTGTCTAATGAATGAAAATAGTGCAAGACCAAGAAAATATAACAAAGAAAAACAATTCCCTAATTTCAGAAATATGTAAAAATAGGAAGCAATCGCTACCACCGCCAACTCAATGCAACTGAATACATTCATGCTTTTCCACAAAATAACTTCAAGTCAAATAAAATCTTATGTATGCTAGCTGAAAGGATAACATAGTTTCTTGTTTTGCTTTATTTAAATTTTCAATCTGATGTCTCTTTCCAATGTTAACAAACCCCACTGTCCTACACAAGGAATCAGAAAAAACAGTTATACAAACAGCAGGCAAAGCGAGATACATTAGAGCTGATGGGAGTCTTCCCGAGCAACAACAGTGCACTGCCTCTTTGCAGAAATAATCAGACTCCTCCTAGAGAGAAAGCACCCTGCTGTTTCTGTTGGAAAATAAGACACACCTACATGAAACAAAAGCGGCAACAGTAGAAGTGGAGTAGCACAGCTGTATGAGGACACCCTGAAGTTAAACTGTGTGGGTGCTGTACACTGTACAGTATGAAGTCAAGTGCTGTTTGGATGCATTACAGGCAGGAAGAATCTAGTAGCCCTGGACAGGAGGAGGAGCTGCTGCAGAATGATGACAGACAGCTTGGCTTTAGTACAGACAAGTACTTTTAAGAGAGCCATAAGAGCCACTTGGGAATGCACTGATTTCCAAACACACACAAACACATACACACACCAGACTTGCATACCACACATAGTCTCCAGATGAAACAGACTGGTCTCTACAGAAGGAGGCATTGTACGCACTAGCCCACACATAACAGTCTACTTGTGCAGCACCTAAGCCTTTTATCTATCATTTTCACCTGCTGTGCGCATGTGAGTGAGCTGTGTGTGAGCAGGAAGCAGAGATAACAGACCAACCACACTGGAATATGCAACTCCTTGACTATCTGTCATTTGCTTTTTTTTTAAAAGATATGTTCATTTTGCCCATCTTGAAATTTAACAAGTTTAAACTCTACAAATCCAATTTAATCTTAAGACTGTGGCTCAACTAAAATTATTAGTTTTTTTAGATATTAGGCCTTGTGTGGGTGTTACAGGAGAGGACAAACAGTACCCAAGTAAGTCTTGGATCCATGATACTGACTGAGGACATTTGATAACAGTCTGCTGGCATTCAAACATCAAGGTCAGGTCAGGGATGCTGCAGAGTCCCACCATATGTTTTTGTTAGTTTTGTTTTCCTTTCCTAATTTTCCAACTCCCCCAACAACAAATTCTTTAGGAAATAAATGAGAACATTTTATTAACATCATTGCATAACATAAATGTAAAGAAACATGATCCAACTCGTGTCATTTAACATCTCTTGGAGTCAACATTCCGTACATGTAGCCAAAAAAACAAAGGAGGACATTTCACTGGCATCATCTGGTTTACATCTCAGATTTACTTTCCTCTGCTCAAGTTATTCAAGCTGTAGACCCCTTCTAAGGCCCATGTATGTTCCCTTACATACATTACAACAAGCGCTCCAGGTGTCTTTTACATCGCCATGGTTAGGAAGTAAATTCATACACTAGAGGCAGCTCTGAGTTCAGAGTTAACTCTTATTAGTTTTGGACACCAGTTGGTGACAGAAATGCTATTGAGCAGTTGTTTACAACTGCTCAATTTGCTGCGTCAGGCAACAGATCAAAGAGGGACCTGAAAACACATTGTTTACATAAATAAATATAAACAACGCATGTCTTCTGCACCAATCATAAATAGGCCCCAAGGCCTTCATCTTATTTTGGGGAGATCTGAAGCAAAGGATGAGAAGGTTCATATCATAAAGTGGGTATGAATGAATTAATGATTATGGCAGTCCATGTTTAAGAGGGCAGTCAACCTCCCACAGAACAAGCAACTCTGCTGAAAAGAACCTATTTATACTATAGCACACTATAATACAAAGAGTCTTTGATACAGATGCATGAAGAGGAAAATTCTTGCACATAAACACACACACATCTGAAGACGGAATGCAAGATTAGTGTGATGCTGATGTATCTGGCCGTGTGTGAGTGGGCTGTATGTCTTTGCTCTCAGTAAATACAGGGATCCCCGCATCAGTCACAACGGCTACGCAGGCAACAATCTTCACAGCAGACCACAGCACACCCACACACCCACGCCTGGCTAAACCTTGTTAACAAGCATTTGCTCAGACTCCCCAAGATGTTCATAAAGTTTTATCAGTTAGATGCAGCACAAAGTACAAATTTCTTCCAACGTCCAGTCTATTCATCAATTTATATAATTCAGCTTATATGATGTTCAACTACTTCTATAGTAGAAGAGACCTTCTTTATTTTCTAACATTATCTTTGTGTGCAAGTAATGGCCCTCATTGTCACTGTAGCTACATCATTGTTGATTATGTGAAAGAAACAAAATCAAAAGTTTTTCCCATCTTAAAAAGATCTTTTCTAAAAAAAAAAAAAGCTTTAACCTTAAAGTCTGCTTCCTTGTTAGTAAAGCCTTTGCTAAAACATTCACAAACTGAAATGTAAGTATCTAAATACACAATGTTGGACTGGTGAGTTTGTGGATGCAGTAGTCAGGACCATACATGAGCTGACTGCTTTACTGGCCTGAGCCATTTAATAAACCAGTGAGTTAGATCATTCATCTTACCAGCAAATCAATGTTCACAAACACACTTTGGATGAATAAGAGGTAAAAGACAAATGCAAAATGCAATGCAAATACTTATTTCTGTGGCATTTTATTCCAAACAGACTGAGAAAACGTACTGATACTTCACTTTCACAGAATGTATAGGAAAGAAAGCAAAAGATCTTTGTCATTACGACAAAGGAGTCTCAGTGTTGAAACATGGATGTAAGATAGATAGAAATAAGATGGGAGTACAGTATACTATACAGCTGTCGTACATCACCAGCTCCATTTCCAGCTGTTAAGGATCCATGTGTATGACATAATTAAGTGATCTCCGTATGATACTGCTCCCCTGGAAATACTTTGTTTGCAGCCAGGATTCTAGCATGAGGTTCTCAACACATCACATGCATGAGACAACCTACACATAAAATTAAACTATAAACCAACCCACAGCATAGCATGCCTACATAAACATGTCATGAATGAATGCATGCATAACCGTGGATGCCTACATGCTTCCCTCATGGAAATTACCTAATTAACATGAAACATTTATAAAGATTAATTCATAAAACAACATTTTCCAATATAATAAAAAACAGATGCCTTTTTCCTTCACCAAAAACACTAAAAGCTACAGACCTGTTAAAAGTTGCATACACAAAAACACAAACTCAAGGGTCAAAAACAACATCTAAAACAATGAAACCTTGTAATGGGTAATGGGATAGGAGCAAAAATATTTCCCTCAGATGAAAAAATGAAAAGAAACTGGGTAAACTAATAGGCTACCTTTAGTAAACCTCTGCAGGGTCTTCTCTTACTCGACTGGCCTCACATCTTTCCTGCAGACCATTCTGTAGGCAGTCCAGTTTTTCAGCCCTCAGGTCCAGCCATGGAGGCACCACATGAAGTCAAATGATCAAAGAGGAGTCTCCCTCACCGACAGGGTCTTCACTGAGCTTCTGGCCTTGCTCCAGCACACTACTATGTCATCAAGACCCCTGATGATGTTGTTAAAGCATCAACATGTGTTTCTGGGCAGTTAGGCAGATCAAAGACAACTTAAAACAAGTAGTTTTAGAGTGTTTGATTTTTAATTAAATTTGGTGTAATAAACCAAACATGAGAGTTTAATAATTTTAATGAAAAACAAAAAAGAGAAAAAAAAACAACCACAAACAAATATCTAATTTATGGGAAAAATGTTTGCTTCCATTAGTCAAAATGAATAAGAGAAAAAACGGCAGTTTTACACTGGCATGTGACAAATTGTTGATGATGCTCTTCCGGTAATTCAGCTCAAGCTTCATTTCCCCTGCTGGCTATGAAGAAATAAAGTGCTGGCATTGGACAGAAATTGTGCAATCTGACTCTAAACTACACAGTGATAACTAAGAGCATTGTCAGCAGAATATTCCATATCCATCTTGAACTGAGCGACCTGAAATGCATTCCCACAATAACCATTGCTTAGATTAAATCCAGGCCTCGACTAAAGATCTCTGAATTATATCTTGTGGAAAAAAAACATCATCTGGCAGAATCAGTGAACTTCTGTAGGCAGGTTGAGAATAATATTAGCCTTTGTTGCTAACATAAGACTGACTTCTAAGCTATTGCCCCAACACCAAACAAACGTTTTCCAAGTCAGCTAAACCAGCCTTGTTTTCCTAGAGTTACATGCTACTCTGACAAAGGAAACACTGCTCTCCAAACGGCAGCTGTCCAGGCACTTTTTCAGCCCACAGATGAATTCAGCTTTTAACTGTAAGCAGCCATGCAAACAAGCAACAATGCAAACTCAGCTGACTGCTGTGGTCACAAGGTCCGCTGTATAACATCCATATTACATGCATGTGGATATTTCAAATGGCTACCATTGAACAACATTTATTTTACTTTTGTTTCTACAGGTTTACCTCACTGACACAAAGCATCTCATTTTCAGAAATATTTTCATTCAAACAGTGATATTCTGATAGATCTTGGAACAGTCCTACGACTATTTTGCTACATTTCGAGCAGAAGTGATGGCCTGCTGTTTCTTCTTGGCATTCTGCTCATCTTGAGACTAAAGCACCTGCAGTCATCTCTACTAAACAGCTCCTCACGGTGCATGCCTGCCTTACCCATGACAAGCCACATAATTCGGTCACTCCATGGCCCTCAAGCCTCGACTCTCTGCTACTGTAACCATGAGGCTGTCAGTGACTCCTCCATCCCCCACCTTATGTAAATAGTACTTGCACAGATAGTCACACATACATGCCAGACTCCCTAAGTCATATATACACAATGTACAATGCAGCTCAAATGTTATGGGAGGTATGTGCTGGTGGTTTAACACTAATAGTTTCTGCTCATTTTTTTAAATTTCAAATAGATTTACATTTACATGTATAAATTCACACATCAAACTCAGAATAGTGCTGTGTTGGCTGAAACAATGTCACAAGACTGAATGAACTCTATAACAGTGCTTTAATTCACCACCACAATCCTACATGGGTTATAAAACAGCCGAGTCACGAGACGGTTTAATCGAAAGGGAAAAAGTTAAAGCATAGCGCACAGTGACAGGAGATTCATAAATTTGGACCATGGTTGAGGTGGTGATGGTTGTTGAGGTCAGACAGTTTCCAGTCATACACACAGGGTGATTCTAAATGAAGACATGAATCTATGTGCTGCTTCTTTAGAAATGACTGAACCCAGACATTATTTTTCCTTTTTCTTTATAGCAGCAAGTGGACGAAAGTAATTTCTCTCCATCCTTTATAAAATAAAAAACAGCCTTGAAGTCTGCATATACCCTGTGTAGACAAAAAGGAGAAAACTATTCAGCTGGGTTGTATAAATGAAACAAGAATGAAAAGCTAAACCATCAATTTTACTTAGTCATCAAACCTTTCCATCCTACAAGGTTCAAACCCCTGACTGAAGCAAATATCCAGAAAAGTAAGCCTCTGTTAATCTTCCACTAAAAGCAACTTCTGAGGTAGTTCAATTAAATCAGTCTGCTAAGAGACACATTAGCAGAATCCTATATGCTCACACATGAGTTGTTCTTAGTCAATTGTCAGTTTCAAATGAGGCATCAGGCAAGTTCTGCTAAACCCATTTGGACCAAATAAACTAGGGTCATCAGAAAGTGGAAATACAGCGGTTTGTTGCACACGGCTATGAAAAACAGGGTGCCAGTTGCACAAACAAACAAACAAAACCAGCTATGAGAGAAATGTGTAGACAGAATCTGACTCTTCTTTTCATTTTTCTACATAGCAGTGTTACAATTGTTATTTCAAGTCAACAAGACTTGGCTGTTGTTTATTATAAAGATGAAAGAGCTGATTGTTCATGTAATGAAGTATCACTTTCCTTTTGTTCAGAATTCATTCCAAGTAAGAAGAAAAAAACAATTAAAAAAGATAAATACAAAAACATGCTTGAGTATGTTTCAAACCTAGCCATTTCAAATCAACCTTAACTGATTTAATGCTAAAACAAGCATGAGAAAACACAGGCGTAAACAGCACTAAATGCTAGCCACATAAATCCTTTAGCCTCTAACAGTCTCCCAGAAGCTTTTGGCCTGTCCTGATATACATTTTTACAGAAAAATATTTAAATATAAAACTACAATAAATACTATAAAAATCAAATAAATCACTTGCCACATACTACAATATATCCTTATTGTTGATCCCCAGCTGTGACATCCCGTCACTTAAAGAGTTTTTCGGAGCATCAGTGATTAAATGGGACACAGAGGAGATGGCTGCTCTGGGGAAATAATGAGCCTGCCATTACAAGAAGTGAATATTAAGTAAAATTCATTTCCACATGAAAGAAGAAATGACTCATCAGGAGCCCTTTGGAAAAACCGTGTCCATTCTCTGAAACCTGTGGTTAATTTTTGACTCTGACTTTTATGTGTGTCCGCCTGAAAGTGTAAACACAGAGCCTCAGAGAGGAATAGCTTCAATGCTGCCAGGCAACCTTGACTTTGAATCCGACTCAGACAAAGCCTTTTTTAAGCTGTATCTAAATTCTTCTTCAACAACATTAACGAACACCGAAGCTTTGACCATGCAAGCTTCTGCAACAGAGATTAATATACATTAAAATGTCAGGATTAAGAGCAGTCCTGCTGTGAGCAACATGAACAGGATTTAGTTTTTCCCCTAAAGAAAAATATGGGTAATTCAGTTATCAAGTAATAATGCTCAGGTGTCACAGAAATGAATTTCTCAAACCTCACTTACTAAAAGAACGATTATTCAATTTAAGTATGAATCTAATTGAATTAGAAAGGACTGACCGGAGGCCCTGGAGTACATTTATCGAGCACAGAGGCGCATTCAATTGGCAGAGAAAACATGAACATGCTCATCTGTATAAACCTTCTGTGAAATAAAAGCAGCTCCCTGAAATGTTATTAGAACAACTGATGCCCACATATTAATAGTATAACACTTTACAAAAGACAACTGAGAAATAAAGAGAAAAATACTTTCATATGCGCCTACCTGAGAGGCAAATGAAAGTCATGTAATCTCCTTGACCACCGGTGGCCAGGAAAGGAATCTTCTTCTTCGTCCTCCTCTTCACCTGTACAGCAGCAAGCATCTTCTCATCGTGAGGAGCGAAGACCTCCTTGTTGATAACGGACTTGGCACTCATCTCAGAGGCACGAGTAAACAGCTGTTACAACAGTTTAAGAGCAGGGGTCCAAACTTCACTGAAAAAGGGGAGGAGAGGAAAAAAAAGGAAAAAGCAAATGAAATTGAAGAAGAAACTACAATAATGACCTCCAAGCTGTGCATCTCTCCCGTACAGAAAATGTTTTATTCACATTATTTCTGTACATTATCTCTGACCTTTTAAGATTTGGATATTTTTTTCATTATTTTACTAAAAGGATTTTGTGCATTTATTTTAAAAGATGGCTGCACCAGAAATAGCTGCAAGCTAATTTCCATCTGTAGTCCTTAACACAAATGAACATACAAAGTAAGACATAAGAAAAAATACAGAGAGCACAGGACAATAAAATGGCAATTACAATAGGTTAACAAAACGATAAAAATAACTACTCTGAATAAAATGCCTATTCAAGTACCATTCACATATTAGTCACTATAACCGATATCATAGTTCTAGCCAAAGATTTATTGTATGACTTGGACTTTTCCCTTGGAATCTTTTATTCCAGGGAAATCTTGGTGATGAAAGGCAGTCCTGCTATCTTGGCTTTTAAAAAATGGGACAGACAAGAGGTCATGGCAAGCTTGGCCTTTGACTTTCAAAATCTAATCAGGTTGAGCTTGTCATTCATTTGAATGATTGTGCTGAAGTGGAAAAAGAAAAAAAGATTCCTGAAGTTATGCACCAGATAAACTAGACTGGTGACTCAAGAGCCTGTTACTGCAGAGCAAACAGCACAGATTATGACAGGGTGGCAATTAATGTGGGTAATCATGGTGGTTCCAGCAGAGGTCATTATAAGTGCTGTATCTTAATCTTATTTCCCTACAACCCATTATAATGTAGATTTTGAAATATTATATTAGGACGGTGATTTTTCTTTTTTTTTTGTAATTGCAATTAACAGTTTATCTCTAATGTTCTAAAAAGCTCAAATCTGGACTTCCCAGATCAATTTCTTCAAATACAGCGTTTTTCACTACCATTGTCTTAGGGGATAGGATCCCAGCTCTAACTACAAATACATTAATAAGTGTAATGAAATCAACCTTCACAAAGCTCTGACACTTCTGTGAATGATCAGCTGGTTAGCAATTATACTGCAGATGATCAAGCTGAACAACATTTAATGTACCTCTATACACCCACCCAGCACAACTTTATTGCACACACTCTTCTGCTCCAAATATATAGCAAGTTGAAATAAAGAGAGAGAGAGTAATGGTCCCCCTTTGCAACTCTAAGAAGCATCGGTCTGTTTGTAGCCAAAGTTATCTATACTAAGACTTACAGAAAACAGAAATTCAGTTTTTCCCATCCTAGGTGTAGACAGAAGAAAAACTAATTTTAAAAAAGAATATATCATGAATGACATTGAAAAAAGCATGTATCCCCACATTGTTTAGCCAATTTTATTTCTTGGAGACTGGAAACATCATGAGATTTACAGCTGTACATCTGATGGTGTCAATGAAAGCTTTGCTTACTTGGCCTTACTGTCCACTAGTGGAGTTTACAGTCATAAAGAAGTGTGTTATTTAGGTCCACATGTCCTCCAGAGGCCTTTGAAACTTAATCATTGTCTCAGCCGCACACATTCATTTGAGATGTATAAAAGGTTTGTAACCACATACTGCACAGGACGCCATGATGCTGATAAACCAATCATTCAGTCTCAACTCAAAGATGGATTACTCCACTGCAAGGCAAAGCTAGGCAGACAGCAAAACATTGTCTAACCAATTCGACATGCTAATAAACAGCCTGCCACAAACACAAAGCAGGACTCTTCAAAAGTGCACACTTAGTACCTACTGTAAGAAGCAGCAAGTAGGGTTTAATTTCCACTGACTGATAACCGCAAAGGAAAACCCACAGAACACAGTTATCATGAATGCGAGCCAACTGCCCTACTCCCGGAAATCTGCAACTGAATATCAACAATCATTGTTAAGGTTGACTCAGTTCAAGCCAGAGCTAACATTTAACCGAGCAGGAAAGCTTCAGAAATTATTTTCACAAATTTGCAAAATAAAAAGACCTGTAAAAAAAAGTACTTCTCTCATAGAGCCATTATTGGTCCGTTTTTGGATGAATCCTTTCTCTGCATGCATTACTGGTAGACCCAGTCACCGATTTACAGTCACCAGTTCAACACAGTGGTTTATACTGTAAATATGTAATATAAAAAGTTTTAACAAAGACAAAAATGCATCACATTATACTATACCCATTATGTTAATATGATCAGTTCCTTTGGCTAACTCAAATACAGTATGAAAAGGTCATGGTCATCATTACATTCATTTATGACTTAAAAGATCCAGGGTAAAGCCTCAGAAACCTGCTGGGCTTTTCATTATTTCATAGGAGTCTCACTGAACCAAAACCAAAAGCTGAAGTTACCTTTAAGCCTTTCAGGTAGCTCATATGTTGTGAGAACATGATGGACCATGTGGGGGAGGCTTTATAGCTAAAGAAAATATGTGTCAGTTATTTAAAAGTTCACTCGTTCTGTAAGGCACAGCAGACACTCGCATTGATAGCATCCACCTGACCGGCTGCCATAAAAGAAAACACATTTGTTGGGTTCACAAGACACACAAAGGAAGAACTGCCTGCTGCTGATGGTTCAAAATACTGTGTAATACTGCATAATACCATACACTGATCAGCTACAACAATACTGCTAATAGATAAGATGGAAAGCCATGCATGTCTCAAGCCAATCTTCATTATAAAATGAAAGGTTTATTGTTGGCATCAGTTGTAGTACTTTTAGTTTAACATTGTTCCCCACAGTATGAATTGCAGCATACCAAAACTTCCTCCTTTTAATCCATCCATCTTCAGCTCAACATTCTCAGCCACACAAGCCTTCACAATAAACAAACACCCTGCCAAGACTTTGAGGAGAGTAATTAGAAAAGGCAAAGAATGACGCCTTTCTGTGGAATTTAAATCATGCCGAACATCCCAACACTTCAGTAAATAATCACATGGAAAGTTCTGTAAAAAAAAAAAAAACAATCAGCAGATCAAAGTTTCACTTCCAAAATGGGTTCCTGCATGACTTTTGATTTCTGCATTTCCATATTTACTACTGACAACAGTTTTATCCATTATGAATCTATCTAAAAGACAAAAAAAAACAGATTGTACATGATATTACAGAAAGCTTATTTTCATAATGGCAACAGCATTAGATGTTTCTATATTCCATTCTTTATTCACTTACTTACTCAAAATTTGGTACACTGACAAAAAGAAAACCACAGAACTCCAGGTTAACCGTTGTAAAGTCATTCATCTGTCTCTCTCTCTTCTACTCCATCCGGCAGATAAGAAGTAAAACTGTGCACGTCTCCCCGTAAGCTGTCCCCAGCACATATCCCACCTCAGGTGTGCCACTGAAGCATAAAGAAGGGGAGTTTAAGAGATGGAGACATGTGGAAGAAACCAAGAAGTGAGAATAGGAAGTGAAGGGGGGGACAGGAGCCTCCAGGCTGTGAAATGTGGCCAGCTAGGGTACGGCTTATGGTCTGACTTTGTACAGTCTTATGCAATGCTAGTAGTGAAGAGGCCAACAGCTGTAGCCAAGGAACTACTGGGGCAATGAAAGCAATGCACATATATCTAACAACTGCTTATCACCCCATTTTCATGCACAGCCCCTTTCAAAACACTTCATTCCCGGTGGCTATGTAATGCAAAGCAGTCAGAAGAGCAGTACTGTTCCTGGGCATTCCCTTGCACTCCTCACACTTCATGTGTTGACGTGAAATGTGGTCAGTCAGTGTTCACGGCTCTCCTGGGGCCTCAATGAAGTGCGGCTTTGAGTTACCCTGCACAGCCACTTTTTTAAGCATCAACACAGGCCTCCACTCCACCCGTTGCTCATAGGCAAGAGCGACTGGCTACAGAGGCAAGATGAACGGAAGCAGACCCAAAAGACTGGTGGGTGATATAGGGATGTGCTGAAGTGGATGCGTGGATTTAATTTCCCTTAGAGAGGCACAAAAAGTCAAAGCCAATCTCAGCTTCTGGCACAGGCTAAATACAGTCTCATTAGTTGGAAACAAACCTAGTTTTACTCCTGAAATAAACATTCAGTAAAACACACACACACCCACTGCACCAGAGTGTCGACAAGCATCTTTTCCCTGTTTTTCTTCCTGCTAAGCCCACAATTACACCAAGACTTCCATAGTCATCCAGTAGAAAACAAGTGGCAAAGCAATGCCAGAGCCATATCCTAAAGCAATGCCAGAGCCATATCCTAATCTGAGATTAAAGAGTAAACCACAGTTGAATTAATGTGATTTATGAAACACGTTAATCAGAAAGTACAAAACATAAAGATATAAGCAAACAATAAATCATCTTCTTGAAAAATCTACTGCTCCCACTCTGGCTTTGGAAACTTTTAGAGACCAAATAGTTTCCTCATTCCACACCACTCTCTCAAAGATGTATGAAAGGAATAAAACACTGTGCCTCATCTGCAGCCATGCACATCTTTCATGTTGCCTCATGGCTCTGTGCAGGAGGACCTTGAAAAAAAGCCTCCCACGGTTCACCCATCTTCATCGACTGAATCTTTAGAAAGTGATGTCACTCACCAGTGTCACTTTGAATCAGCGGCATCCAGGATCACCGCATGAACAGATGGTGAATGTTACCTCTCAGAAAATAATAGGGAGATTACGCCATCTATCCTGCTGCTGGAGGGGTCAGTGCCAGCCTGGAAGATGTTAGAATTTAGCCCTACAGTACATCAGTGTGGGCCCTACTGTGCCACTAATAAACCAAAAGAAATTGAAACACAGAACGAAAAACAAACCAAAAAAAAAAAAGGCTGTTACAGTAAGTTTCAAGTATTATGACTTAGCATGACATCAGCTAACACCAAAATTATTATGTGATACAACTACACATTTCCCCTACATGTTTACCCTGAGGAACAACCTGCTGGTGTTTCGTGGGACAAAGAAATTTAAGTCGTTAATAGGGAGTCCATAGTCTTAACAGTTCTGCTTCAAAGTACCATCGTAGAAGCTGCACTGAGGGAATAAAATCTCTGTCTCCATATGACATCCATAAGTGGCCATTCTGAGAAATTCTCCTGTAATTTGTTGGCTGTTTTTATCCTTCAGAGAGTTTAAAAGCAGTTTGCTAGAAATTCTCCAATCAGACCACGAATTGCTTTGTGCCTCAGGATTCTCCAAGTTGTAATGCTCTTTTTTCCTGTGTCCTTAATTTACATCTTTCACAGGAACTGCATGCTTTTCTGTTTCTTTCCTTCAGAAAGTAGAAAATAATATATTTTCTTCCACTGTTCTGTGGGAGAAAAAGTGAAGATAATGTCACGTATGTCTAGGCCTGTCACAGTAATAAATTTTGCCGTGCAATTAATCGTCTCAAAAATTATTGCGGTAAATGATAATATTAAGCTAAGCACTGTTGTCATTTTGAGACAATTTTAAACTAATATCATGATAATGTCATAATAATAATGAAGGTACACCCTTTCAAAGATTAATAAACTTCCATTTGTAAACAGAATTTTCACTGGAACTGGAAGAAATTTGAGATAACTAAACAAAAAACAAACAGAAGCAACTCTTGAGTCTCTCTGATTAATGAAAACCAAACAAAACAATAAATATGAGAGATAATGAAATCTCTGAAACAAAATTGCCCTTCAAAAAATATCAAACCTGGGGCTTAGACAGGGAAAATGATGGTTAATACCTCTTTAAAGGGGCTAAAAGCGAAATTCGTTGTTTTCACACTGAAGGAATTAAAAATTCTTTTTGTGAAGAACCGGGTGTGTATTTTTATCTGGAGTATAGCGCAACGTCACACAGC
>JAVQJG010278961.1:0-10303 GCA_036024015.1 Craterocephalus amniculus
TATATATATATATATATATATATATATATTTCCAGTAAAGGGTGTAAAAGGTGCTGCCTGCCATCCACTGAAAGATATGCCAATAAATAACTTAATGCAGCTCTAACACACTTCGCCCCGCTGCCTTTGATCTTATACACAGTCTGAACCCTTTTAGATAAGATTTCCTGTTATATCTTTAAGTAAATTTTAGGAATAGTTCTCGAACGCTTTTTAGAAGACTATCCACAGCTTTTCTTTGGATGTTGTCTCTCTTTTGTTCTGTTTTTTAGATGATCTCACACTGCTTCAGTAATGTTGATTTCCAGGCTCTCTGGAGGATTTATTACTCAGTCTGACACTGATTCTGTGTAGTTCTTGTGTAATTTTGCGTACCTCAGTTTGTCCTCTACAGTTTCCTCAAATAGATGAACTGGATTGAAAATAAATACAAAAATAGTCAATGTCTGTAGAAAAAAATTGGGGCCTGTATAACTATTGTTACAGACCAACAATCAAGTCTGGCTATTTGGAAGCAGAATATGAGGAAATGAGGGCAGATCAACAGCTTGCACAGTCCTGTTTGTTTCTTTAGTCTTTGTTTTTAATCTCACTCTGTTATCTATTTAGGCCAAATATAAAGAGAGAGGAACAGTTCTTGCAGAAGACCAAATTGTCCAAGTGAGTTTTCCCTCAATTTTTCGTTCCACACGCTGAATTTCTGAAATATACACATTTGGTTTCTGTCAGTAATACAATAGGAATGGTGTTTAAATAGAATATATTTGAGAAAAATATATTTAATAATTAACCTTTGTTTCAGCTCTGTTATGAAAACATTTTAGCATCTACTTTTTTGTTATCTTAGTCTAAATTAAACCCTCAAATTAAGTTTTGAAGATCTGATATGTTGACAGAACGGTTTTTGTTTTTCTGCCAGATGTCGAAGCAGCTGGAAACCTTCAAGTCAAACCTGGAGGAGTTTGCCAGCAAGCACAAACAAGAGATCCGCAAGAACTCGCAGTTCAGGGTCCAGTTTCAGGAAATGTGTGCCACCATCGGCGTCGACCCGCTTGCTTGTGAGAACTTTTGGATTTTCGGCAGAAAATTAAATGGAGCCTTCTCCTTTTCTTATTGCCAAAGGTTGAGTGTTTTAAACTGAGCAACACACTGAAACTGATCTTCTTTATTTTTTATTTCACAGCTGGAAAAGGTTTTTGGTCTGAAATGCTCGGTGTTGGAGATTTCTATTATGAGCTTGGCGTACAGATCATTGAAGTGTGTCTCGCCTTGAAACACAGAAATGGAGGTTTGTCTTTTTTAACTCTGTTCCATCCGCAGTATTTTGACAACATGCAGTGCTTTTGAGCAACAGTTAATGGTGCAATGTAGCTACCATGATGACAAGAATCTCTGGCTTTATAATATCTATGAATGGACTATAAATAGTAAATAGTAAATATAATTAAAAATTAAATAAATAAAATAAATTAATGAATTAAAAAAATATATATATAATGTATGTGTAATATAATATATAAATATATGTATTTCATATTTTTATATAAAATAAATAAAGATAAATAAAAATAAAATAATAATAAATGAAAAATAAGAAGAAATAAACTATATATAGTGACTATAAATTGATCCATACATTGTAATCTTTTTATTTTTTTTCTGTTAGGGCTAATTACTCTGGATGAACTCCATCAGCGGGTGCTGAAGGGACGAGGGAAGTATGCTCAGGATGTGAGTCAGTAAGTATCAGTAATATGTTGAAATTTTTTTTACCTTAATAATGTTTATGGCTTGCATAATTACATTGCCATGCTTGTAACGGTCGGGTTTGTGTTTCCCAGAGACGACTTGGTCCGAGCCATAAAGAAGCTGAAGGTGATGGGGAACGGGTTTGGGATGATTCCTGTCGGTGGGTCCTACTTGGTCCAGTCAGTACCAGCGGAGCTCAACATGGATCACACTGTAGTTCTGCAACTAGCTGAGGTACAGCGAAGCTCTGAGTATTTCCTTTTTACCTCCAAATTTAAGACGTTTTACTTTAGACAGTACAGTAGATTCTTTAAATTTATTAAATCATTAACTTTAAGTCTTGAAAAATGTGTTTAGTTTAAATTTCTTACACATGCACTTCCTTAAGAAGATGATGACAGTTTCAGATGCAGGATTTATGTTAAAAGTTGCATTAAAGTAAGAAGTCTGCACTGTATGCCAGCATGTTTGTGTGAAGATGAGAGCAGAAATGAAGCTTCAGAGCTGCAGATTTTGTCTAAAAGGGGTTTAATGCCAGAGAAGTAGCTCTTGTCTGTTTGCTGAGACGTGGTATTTGGTTGTTTCTTTGTAGAAAAAGGGATACGTCACAGTGAGTGAGATCAAGGACAGTCTGAAATGGGAGAAGGAACGAGCGTGTCACGTCCTGGTAAGTCCTCATCAGCTAACATTTAGAAATCGCTTATAAAAATAGGATCAAGTCATTAATCAATAATTAGAAAATCTTTAACACTTTTTCTGACATTCAGCAGGCAATCAATTAGTCGATCAAATGAGCAAACAAGCTATAAATGGTCAGTCTCAGGGCGGAAGAAATAACAGCCTTTTCACATTTCTTTAGCTTTATATCTCATTTTAAAATATTATTAGTGTAAAGATGCTCCATTTGTAATATTTGCCTGAATAAATGCACAAAAAAAGAAGTGTTGAAGTTTCCTGTTTGTTAATTTCTTGACGTGAATAAAGATGATAATGGATATAGCAGTAGTAACAGTGTCATCTGCTGGAGTCGATTTATATCCACATTTAAATATTTTTCTGCAGTCTCTTTTTACAAACTTAATCTAAAGTGTGAGAAACACAATGAGAGAAATGAGGCTGCAACAGAGCTCAGAAAAGTAAATTATTGCCCTCTTAGTGAACTGATTAGTTGTAACTTCAGTTTTTTTTTTGTCCCACTGGCCATAAAGGCACCACACAGTAGTAAGAGGTAAACTGTGATTGGTTGATCAAGGTATTACCAGCTTATTGCATTTGTATTAGATACTACTGGGAAATATTTCTAACACAACCATTCTCTCAAACTTTGACCAGATTGTGATAAAGCAAAGTATTTAAAAGTCCTTATAGATACAAGAGTAAATATAACCGGCGCAGCGCAGCGGGACCACCATGTTCTCACATTCTGTGTTTTTCACCTCTCACATTTCCAGGATCATCTGCTAAAAGAAGGTTTGGCTTGGCTGGACGCTCAAGCAGCCGGGGAGGCGCAGTATTGGCTGCCAGCGCTGTTCTCTGAGCTGACCTCGCGTGATGTCACACCAGAGGAGGCCAATCAGATGACACCGTGAAGAGTCATGGGGGGATTTGGCCCGTAGCTGGCGGCAGCGTCATGTCGGTAAACAAAATGTGCCTGGAGGGGAGGCTCGTGCTTAAGAGTTGGCTGGTTTTCTGCAGCTGGCAGGCGGAGTGAAACCCCTCTGAGATCACTTTTGGACTGGAGGAGGGAAGTTTTCCTCCACAGCTATGCAACGAGGAGCCTTAGGAAAGCAGGAAGAGTTCAGCTGTCCTGGATAAGACATTCTGTTTAAGGGGGATTAGGGAAAACTTTGTGTAAATAACCAAAAAAAGATAAAATTTCTTGTACAAAAAAACTTTTGAAGAAAAAAATCTGCATCATGAGTTTTTATTATTCTGCAGAATCTTTAAATGCATTTACAGCTTTTACATTTCAACTAAGTCTTATATTCCCACCACACAGCTAACCCAGCACGTCATTTTAGGTACAGTCAGACACCATTAAATAAACTCTGATCCCATAAAAAAAAACTCTCTCTGAGATATTCGTGCAAAGCTTTGCTTTCAGTTTTATTTTTAAATTACACATTCGTCCACCGCAGGACCATCGACCTGCTTCAACATCAGCCTGTCATCTCTGCACACTTGTACAACGTGCTCCTTGGATTTTTTTAAGCTTGCACTAAAAATGTTTTTTGATTATTTATGCGTTATTTATAGTTATGTCTTATATCGTTTATTGCACTGCGTATTAAATCCTGCATTAAGCAGCCAAAAAAAAATCTTAAGCTGATATTATTTAAATAGAAATGTTGCCAATCTAATATAAAAACAAATAGAGGTTTTTCTTCTTTATATTGAGTCTTTGGCATGAATCTATGACACAAAGGCAGACCGTCCAAGTCATTAAGAAAATCCATATTCCTTTAAATAAAAGGAGCTCCCTCTTTGAATGTTTACATTCCTTCTTCTTCTATGGTTTAATGACACCCAAGCAAAGCCTCCAGCTGTTTGATGGTGGAGGCGATGGAGCAGTTCAGCACGTCTGACTGCCTGTAGATACGAAGCCAAACACCTCAGTGCTTTTACTAAAACAGAAACCAGTAACATGGAGGCAGTTTGTCAAACTGGTTAAACCACCAGTTAAAAACAAAAGTAAAGATCCAACACCACCCCACCTTTGTTAATAAAGTGTACTAGCTTATTAATTTTTCTGCATATTCTGTAATAATAATGATAATTATTATTAAAAAGACTAACTTAAACAAAAATATTTGTGGTATCCGTCAGATATGATGCTTCGCTTTTCAACAGACCGTTCGGTCACAAGGAGTTCAAAAGTATCTCTGGGCAGGATGATGTTGGAAAAACTGAAATTCACCCAGAAAATGTTTGATATATTTTGTTTAACTCATTAAAAACTGATTTGTTGTGTGGCTAAACCAGTTTATAAAACCTGCTTCAGCTAGAAAGTAGTAAATTTCAAATAAGGTCCAATCAATTTGGTAAAGCATTTATATTTTTATTATCTCACAACCACTCATTTTTTTAGTCAGCCTTATTATTACAATAATATATGAAGAGAACTGCTCAGAGGGGGAGAGGGGGAAAAAGGAGGGTTGTGGATGTTATGTGGAAATGGAAGTTCAGATCTACTGCATAAGGATTTTGGGAAATAAAAATAAAGATGTGGTAAAGTTGCGTGTGCACTAAGGCATTGACACGGTGGAGAAATGTAACAGAGTTAGCGTCAGACCTCGTGGAGATTTTTCCGCCCGTCCCTGAACACATCTAGAGTTCATGTTTAAAAAAGAAAAAAAGACTATTTAGCCTCATGAGTCCAGAGACTAAAAGCCAGTTTTAATGGTTGCCTTCTCCAACTTGAACTCTAGATGTCGCTAATTATTTCATGGTGCTCCTTTAATGGGTGAAACAAAATACAGCTGCTATGGTTTAAAAAAAAAAAGAAGGTAATTTTTTCTCTAATATTAACGCAGACTCTTAACGTAAAACATAACGTCTGACCACAGTGCTGCAGGATGTGATGTTTGCTGCGACAACGCAGGCAAGTCCAAAGCTGGCATGGCGGACCCCAAAAGCTAAAGGGGTAAGAAAACAGTCAACTTTCCACTCCTGCCCGTCTTTACGGCCACGCTCACAGCTCGTGGCCGTAGACGTGGTCCTCGAACACGGACTGCTCCATGTGGTCGCAGATCATGGTGCAGAAGGGACAGACCCGGTGGCTCTGCTCGTGCTGCTCCAGCTCGCCGCGGGTGATGCCCGGGAAGCGCTCCTGGCAGTGGCGGCACACCAGCGACTGCTGGGGACAGAAATAGAGCCGGCGTTTCACCTCAGGTAACGGAATAGGCAGGGTGTTATGTTTTAGGTTCGCTCAAAATAAACGGTAAATGGCCGAGTCACACATCATGTGAGCCGGGGATGTTTTCCTCGTTTATGTGTTGTGGAAATAAGAGAAGATATGGCGTTAAAGAGATTTGTTTTCAGATAGGGAGGAGGGGGGAGATTTAAGACTGAATCTAAAGTGCAGCATGTCAAAACGACTTTACAAAGTATGTTTTTATATCAGGAGGGAAATTATGGAGCTAAAGCAAAGTAAAAACACCTTCCAGTTTAACCTCATAAAGCCAAACGTACCATATTGGATTAATAGTTTCTGAGACATTTTGCATCATTTTATGGTAAAAACTGCACCAAACTCATGAGTATACAATCAATTACTTATCTTCTGCCATTTAATGGATACCAACAAGCTTAAGACTTCATGACAATAAGTTTTACATAAACAGTAATACATTGGTTCCCAAACTTTTGGACCCCAAGATGACATATTCCCTTCCACGATAACCATTATTATTTATACATCAGACGGGTCGTCCTGCAGGATCCTCTAAATAAAATTCTGTCCTCATAAATAAAGAAGATTAATGTGGATTTAGGCATTAATGTGTTAAAGAATTAAGTGTTAAATTTAGATTTATCTCTTAAATTAATGGATAAATCTAAATAAATATTTATTGTATTTATTATTTATTTTTACAATACATCATATATCATCATATATAATCAAATACTGTAATAAATTTAAATTAAATTAATCACTTAAAAGTTAATGGTTTAATTTTGACATTTTGAAAATCCTTAATTTACTCAATAAATATCAGTTACACAGTTTTCACAATTATCTGGCGACCCCCTGAAATGATCTTGCGACCCACATGTGGGTCCCGAACCACAGTTTGGGAACCGCTGCAGTCATACATGATAGATATATTCCTTTTTAATTCTAAATTTTTTTCAACATTTGTTAAAAAGGCCAAATAAAGATTTCAAATTTAAAACATTTAATTTTTCTCCTTTTTTTTAGGGTTGGAATTTAAAAGGTCAAAAGAAGTCTGTCCAGACCTCTCACTACTGCCTCAGCTCCTTCTATCATGTTTCTTCCTAATTTGGACTTTCGGTTGTAACGTGTTTATCTCTTAACTGCATCTCATCCTGTTTCTGCATCTTTGGCTCATCAGATATTTGCGGTAAAAATCTGGTTTTCCTGCTTAAGCAGCTCCACGGACAACTCAATAGCTGACGGACAATATAATTTCTCATTCTTTATACGGAGGGTAATAACCTTCATAAATTTTGACTTTTTTAATATGTGTGCTTGACTTACCTCCTCGTTCTGTAATCCTTCAATGTTATCTGTAAATAAAAAGTAAATTAGGTTATTGTTTAATCAAAGGCTTCAGCTGATATTCATTAGTGATCAATCTCGTCTTTATTTCCTTGGTTACTCGTTAAGTTACATCAACTCCAGATTTTAACCTGATGATGTTTAAATGTTTAAATGAAATGCAATATTTCTGGATTATGATCTGGAGAAAAATACTGAAAATGTAGCCTTTTAAAAATAAGCCCATAAACATATAAACCTCTAAAATTTGCTCCGTCAAAAGCTTTATATTCAGACCAGATAAGAAAAACTTCCCAAATGTGAACCGTCTTCAAGCAGTTCTTCAAGTTTGAAGAAAGCGTAATAAAATTTCTTTGGTATGATCCAGGAAAACAATAACAATGTTGGGTCAAAGGTGGGCGACTGTATATTGTGACAAACCAAATGTGTGACAGTAAAAAGCAGAAAGGATCTATGATGAAGATGATAAAAAATTTCTGGGAGAGGTTTACAGACAGAATAAACACTAGTTTAGGAAATCCAGGAAGCAAAACGCGTGATGAATCAGCAGATATTGTGATTCTGCGATAATCACAGAGTTAAAAGCAGGTGTCAGCTGCTCTGTCACTTCTGAGGTCTTTGGTTTTATCTCAGGAGAAAATGAGGTATTCCTCTTTACATTTTTAACACTTCTGGTTTCTGCTTATTTTGGTTTTTTCATAACAAGTACAACAGTTTTTACAGCATACGAGTAAGTATCCACTATTTTTGTTTTATAACACAAAAAGCAATTAAAGATCTCACCGATGGTCTCGTAGATGTTGTCGGACTGATCTGATGTGTCCTGCTGGTCCTGGGCGCTGGAAGCGTGGCTGGGCGGCGAGGTTTCGTCCGGCTGCATGTATGCAGACTCAGCCGGAGCTGCGTCATTGTTGCTGGCATAAACCCTACGCAGCCCTTCTAGGTCGTCTCTGAGTTCCTGACAGAAGAAAACACAGCTCGGGTGAATTCACGGAAATCACCCGGTGTGAGTTTCTGCCAGGTAAAGATGGGAAATGTGTGTGTGTACCATGTTTTCTCTGGCCAGCTCATCTTTCTCTCGAGTCAGAAGAATGAGCTGCTGGTCCTGCCTGTCGATGTGGATGTTCTTGTCTGCCACCATTTCATTCATCTCCATGCATTGCATCTGAAAGGAAAGCTACAGTTTTAGTTCCAACACAAACATAACCCTACTTTTATCTTTTCAGCCCAAAAAGAAGATTTCAAAGGTTATCACTTTGTGCATTTATAAATGTGCTAAAAACAGACTGTTAAGCCCAACAGAGTTTTACTATCAGAGCCGAGACGATACGCCGTCCTCCCGATTCGATTCCTTTATAATTTTTTTAGATGCCGTTTCGATCTAAATTTCGATTCTCTGATTTTGCAGATTTTTGTAAAGAAAAAACACAAATATTTTACAAATTTTTCAATTAGGAAAAAACAACCCGGTAGTCAGACCAACAATCTGCTGCTATAACAAGTAAAAAAAGAGAAATAACAACAATATTAAAAAATGAAATTAAAAATGTTTAAAAAATTTTGCATTTATTTGACTAAAATAAACAAAAACAAATCAATTTTAAAATTGCGAAATAAAAATTAATAATATTCGATTTTCTAACTAAAAAAAAAATTTAATTGTGAAAAAAAAAGTCCAGATATTTGATTTTTCTATTTAATTTTCCTACCCCTTATAACTGCAAATTAAAATATTAATACACGAGTAAAATATGCTTGAAATCACCTCAAATTTGGAGTTTCTTTGCTTCTCTTGCTCGTACAATGTCACTGTTGACGCCAGCTTGTCCCTGACGGCCAGTAGCTCATCTTTCAGCATCTCAACCTGCATCTTGGTGTTCCTGGTTTGCTCCCTCTCCTGAGTCAGGCGTTCCTGCGCGTCCTGCAGCTGCCTGCTGAGAGTCTGAACGCGCACCTGAGGAGGGTAAAGCGGCATTAAAGTGTAAATATCATGCTTTTAAATCCTTCCTTTTCACAAGTAAATCATTAATTTATGGTTTATATAAGTAAAAGTGAAATCCTTTGGTCTGAAATCGTTGTAAGTATAGCTCCACACACCCCTTCTTAACCCCTGCTCTGATGTGTTTCTTTACAGTCAATGAGAGCAGCTCGATTTGATGCTGTCTCTTTAAATCTGAACAGATATTTCAGCCTTCCTGCTTACAGAGCGCTTACAGCGAGGACTTTTATCAAAAATAACATGACCATATTTAGCGTCACCGCAGCAAATACAGTGACCTAATAGATAAAACAGAATGGAGAAAACTAAATAGACTGAAAAATATGACCCAAAAAGAATAATAATAATAATAATATATACGTGGCACCGGAAGTGATTAAATTACATTTTTCTGCACTACTGAATGCTTGAAAATGACAAAAACAGATATTTAAGGGCTTAAAAAAGTGGATTTTGCATGATATGTCCCCTTTAAGCTGCTATGCTTCTGAAATCCACTCGCCAGGATTTTCTAAAGACACCGTTTTTTTTACCGTCAGGTCGCTTTCAGGAGCGGTCTGCACAGTCTCCTGCTCCGACAGCCTCCGGACCAGCTCCCTGTTCTCCCTCTCCACCTTGTCCACGCTCTGGCTCAGGCCTTGCATCCTTTGAAGCTCTGCAGCGAGTCTCTTCTTTTCTTTCTCGCTGCTCTGGAAGTCAACCTGCCACAGGGGAAAGCACACATTTCATTCATAGTTCCTATAAATCAGGCCTCGACAGCTTAGGTGTGCTACAGCGATAAATACCAGCATCTGCAGGACTGTGACCCAGAGGATATTTGGACGTGACCTTATCATTAGTGTTTTTCAAAATTATCAAAGATTTTTTTACGTTTTTTTTTACCATATTTAAAATGTCATGTCGCTCAGCTTTTACATCCTGGAAGGCAGGCTCGGACTGGCAATCTGTGATTTTGGGCCGGCCCATTCAGATTTTCACCGGCCCCGCATATCAGCCCAAATATGTCAAGTGGCCACTCACAGAATGAAAACATCTAATTAATACAATGTCAATCAGTTGCGACGAGCACAATTTATACCCGTCACTTCAGGTATACATCTTTGTCATAAACTGAAATATAATAAAGACTACTTCTTATTAGTTAAGAAAAGATTATTCTTTTGTATCTGGTGGATTTCTAATAAACGTTTTAGCAAAAAGAAACAATATGTGGCGGACAGCAGTGCATGATGGGTAGGAAGGTAAAGCCTGACGTGAGTTGCGTCTGATGTTTTGATTGGTGAAGGTTCATGGTAAGACAGATGCATGTTGTG
>JAVQJG010278979.1:0-43488 GCA_036024015.1 Craterocephalus amniculus
CTCTCTCTCTCTCTCTCTCTCTCTCTCTCTCTCTCTCTCTCTCTCTCTCTCTGAGCTTCTGGTTGTGTGCAGGCCTGGTAGATAAGATAAAACCATGAGCCAGAGGAGATGCAGCTGAACAGCCCAGAAGCTGCTGGTGAATTTCATTGCGTTAATTTGACCCACCTTCATCTCATGAACCCTTGACTGAAGCAGCGTGTTTTCATTTATTTTCACCTTGAATGAGGCCATGATGAATGCACATTTATTATCATAGAAAATCCCAAAAATCAAGATTTTCAGTCCGTCAGATTGACTTGTTTTTAAATTCCTGGCACGTTAAACTGCAGCGCCGCCTCCCGGTTGTTTGAGGCTGTCCCGTGTTGTTTATGCAGCATGTTTTCATGTTTCCCAACACGCAGATTACATGTTTGCAGATAATTTAAACGGCTGATGACAGCAGGCGTTGTGGCTCTGACCTTATCCGTCATCACTCACTTTAAATGTCAGCCGGCTGCTCTCATTAACCTCTGCCCGGGTTCAAACTGTCAGAAACCACAACCGTGATGTTTATCTGCTGCACGACTGCTGATTCACACAGTTTGGCCAATTTAACCCTTAAACTACAAAAATCTTTATTTTTTTATATCTACAAAACTGCACATGGAAGCTGAGTTAAAATGATGTGAAATTAATGTATCAATAGGCATAGCAGCACAGATGCCAACAGGAAGTAGAAAACAGAATTTATTCATTCATTTCCGGTTATTTATCCTACAACTGACCTCCTATCCTCACACAACCAAGCAGCTCCATCATTTCCGGGTCTAATACAGATCTCCTACCAGCCTAGTAGTGTCGGTGATGAAAATGTGATCAATAACTGGTGTTATGGATCATCACAGTAGATTTATCAGATTAAACACTACGTGTTGTGTGTGGAAAACATCCTGGACCGCCTGGAAATTCTCCATAGATCACCTACAATCGGGTCTTCGGTCCTGTCCCTGGATGTTTCCCTGCTGTTACACCTGGCTCATTAGCTTGTGCAGAGTTTGACATCAAGCTGTTAGACTTAATTTCAGTCGCTGATGTTGATGCAGGAAACATCTAAATCCTGCAGGACCCTATACATCGAGGATCACCATTTGTGATTTGTGAAAAGCGTTTATCACAGTTAATCTCAGAGTTGCAGCCTAATAGTTTCCAGTATGAACAGTAGCCCCTGGGCTGGCTGGGGTTCTAGCAGAGTTTCAAGGGTTAAATCGAATATAAATTTGTCATCTGGATTAGGGCTGGGCGAAATGAACAAAATGTCATATCTCAATCATTTTTTCTGCAGTCATGAAATACAAAATATATCTCGATATATTTTTTTTTGACAATTAACCAATGAGACCCTTCTAATTTAGAGCTAAATGCACTTTTATTAAGGATCAGCAGCACATGTGCATTAAAAAAGTTGAAACTTAGGAAAAATACTTTTCAATGACAAGACAAAAATACAGCTGTTCAAAATGCAAAAAAGAGGCATTTTTGACTCAAAACAAGCTAACTTTATATAAGCGATATTCCCTAATTCTATGCGACGTGTGACAAAGTCTGGATATATTAGGAAACTTTTTATTTGGCTGGGCAATATATCAAGGTTTTCAAAGTATGAAACGCACAAGTAGAAAGAGCAAGGGGGCTAGTACTGAACCTTGTGGTACTCCAAAAAGAGGATGGCCTCTCACGCCCTCCCAGTATTCCAAGTGATCATGATATTATGTCCACTGCATCAAAAACGGCAAATAAATTCAGAAGTATAAGAACATTCCCGGAGTCGACTGGAATAAGATTTCTTTAAAACGGATAGCTAAGAGGAGATGGTCTATCTGACACAACATAAAAAAACAATGAAGCCTTACATTGTGTGAATTTATACATTTTTCGCATTCATTCCCTTCCTCTGTCCTCCAGCACGGCCAGCAGCTCTACCGACACATCTATCTGGGCTGCAAAGAGGAAGACAACGTCCACAAAAACTTTGAGCTGCTCTTCACCACGCTGGCCATCCTGACCATCGAGCTGGCCAACGAGGAAGTGGTCATCGACCTCATCAGACTGGCCATCGCTCTGCAGGTAAGGGTTAGGGAGGATAAAATGACTGGGTAGCCTCCGTCAGAAATACAGAAATCACTTAATTGCAGTGATTGCCTCAAAAGGTTGTAAAACAAAATATTAAGTTATGGGTACCATCATTTTTGTCCAGGCCTTTTTCATTAGTTTGTTTTTTTAAATGATTATGTTAATCAGCAATTCAAAAGTGATGGCTGATTTTGATTATTTACTTTTCAATAAATTTTTATTTATTGTTACTTTTGTAAGTTTCAAGTGATTTCATTGAGAATTGTGGGTTTTTCCTTCTTTAACTGAGGGATACCAACAATTTTGTCCACGTGTGTAGATTTCAAAATCTAATGGAAGAGATTTACTTTCATAGTCATTTCTACATAACAAGGCTTTAAATATCTGAGAATTCTGAAACTCACTAACAAAACTTGTATCATGAAATGGTAAGATGTCCCAACCAATTTCGTTCCAGCGGTTCTACTGGGAATAAAATTAGATTTAGAAGTCATGCATGGCGCTCCATCTCTTCACCTCGGGGAAGAAAGGTGGACTCAGCTTTCTCCAACTTGTAGAAAGAGCAGATTTGCTTTTTTGTCCTAAATAATTGTGTGAATATATATATTTGGAAATTTTTACCTCTGGCGGAAACCTTGTACATATTTTTATATTTCAAAGCTTAAAAACACAGAATAAGCAGAATTGATGAAAATAATCTGGTTCGGAAGCGGATCTCAGCCTTCTCAGATGCATCGCATCATATTTATCCCTTCCATGATTTACCCTGGGGTCATTGCCATGAGGACGACCTTTCTGCTGACAGCGTGAGAACAGTCAGGCAGCAGAACGTTCTGCCTGCAACCTTTACGGGTCCAGAGGAAATCTTCCAGCAAGCTGTGATCCCTGGTCGAGGATTAAAGGAAGACTACTCCCTCATGTGTCACGATGAGGCAAACGGCATAAAGACAGGCCACATTTACACGAGGTTTCATTCCTCTTCAAAGAGATGGAAAATTAAAATAATTCACAAATAAAACCTAATTCCAAAGTAAATTTTCTGGTTTATTACCCCTTTAATTCCGTATTAAGTAATTCCTCCATTATATACTGTAAACTGTCATCTGTTTTAAGTTAACTTTACTTACTTTGAGTTAAAAGCTGAACCTTCGTTCCTGCAGGACATGGCTCTGGCCAACGAGGAGAACATGTCCATGGTCATTCGCTGTGGCATCATGGGGCTGGTGGCGGCTTACCTCAACTTCCTGAGCCAGATGATCGCCAACCCGCCTTTCTGTCAGCACGTCAGCAAGGTGAGACGTCAACGGACAAAACATGCTTTTTTCCATTACCCCGGGAGACACGTTAAAGGATAACCTGTTTTTTACCTTTAGTTAATACCTCTGGTGTCAGTTTATTATGTGGTGGATCCTTTTCAAGGGTTCTGGATTGATACACGTGAAAATGTACATGTATGTACATTGTTTTGAATAATGTTTCTGTTGTGTAAAAGAGGTAATATGTAAAATAGATTTAATAATATTAAAAGTACTGGTTTAGGTGGTACCGGCTGCAATGTAGCTGAAAGTTTGAACCCCGGAGTGGAGCTGCAGTGGCGTGAAGCCACAGCTGATTGTGATGAAGTCATGCTTTATGCAGACAATGCTCCGCTGTTTGTATCTTGTCTGGTTTCCTCCTTCTGCAGCAGATTTTATTTATTTTGTTCCATGATCCTGATATTTTCTCTTCAGGTCATCGAGTTTAGGAACTTGGATGCTCCGTTCCTGCTGCCGGAGCACATGTTCAGAGACAAGTATCCGTAAGTATTCACAACGTCCTGTTTAACACCCATTATATCTGCCTATAAATCAATCTGTTCTTACTGGTGATGCAGATGAGAAAATCCCAACAACTACAAGCCTTTTTGACCTGCAGTTTTTCTGGTTTTATCTCAACTCTGTTGGCATTTAAAGCATTATGGGACGTAAAGACTTTCATAAAAGATAGTTATTCCGTTTTTATTTTGCTCCCTTTTCATTAAATCTGAAGATATGCATCTTAGAACTGCACATTACTGCTGTTTGCATCCTTTTTACATCATTTGTCTCACTTTCTCTTCCTTCTGTGTAAATTTGCTCAGCTCCGTCTCTGACAAACATTAAGAGCATTTTGTTCCCGAACGCTTGTGTTTGTAAACAGAGAAAACTGCAGTTATTTTTAGTTTAGATGAAGCAACCCCTGCATAATCGTCTGTAATGGAGCTCTTTGTGTGAAGATTAAATCAGAGCCATCTCAGAACGGAGATCCTCGGGTAGACGTGGAGCTTAAAAACAAATTTGTTTATAAAATATGAAAGCTTTAAAGCAAAAGTGACTTAATGTTTACTCTTTCATCTTCTCCACCTCCTTCCATCCATAGAACTAAGCAGTCTGAGGGCGGATGAAGGAAAAGTTTGTACGTCACCCTGGCTTTACTGAAGTTAACTTCTGATGTGAGAAACATAAAGGGCCATTCCACTGCATTTTGGGGATTTTGACCATATTAGACCAGGTCCTGCTGTAAAACTACGACTTAGGATGTAATTATTCTACAGAGCTGCTGGTTCTGCAAACCTTTTTTCTATTTCTGGAAATGCGTATAAGACCACATCAGACCTGGGTCAGTAGTCTAAGACAGCAGTGTTTTACTTTCATCCTCTTAGCTATAAATCAGATGTTATTACATTAGTGTGTAAGTTGAGACGCACAGGAAACATTTTCACCTTGGCAGTGAAAAAGCAGCTTCTTAGTTTAAAGTGTTTATGAGCCAAAAGTTATTTGAGCTGTTGTTACTATAGCACCACTTAAAATAATGTAATTTATTACCTAAAGCACATCTATGACAGTAAAATGTCTCCTGCAGGTAAGATGAAGAATCTACGTCCGTTTTATAGAATATTTCTTGAACGTGCAGCATCCAGGCTGCAGCGTGTATCTTTCCACGCTTTCTGACTTCCTCACAGCTTCTGCTTCTCAGGCATAAATACCTAATTCTACCTTTTGGGGTGCAAAGGATGGTTGCTGGGGTAGTAAGTACCGTTAAATGTACTGTAGTTTAGAAAGGGCAATACTGATCCTCTGGTTTCAATAAAATACAAACTACATGGAGTACAGAAGCACTCAGTGACGATGCTCTGCCTCCCTAAAGGTGCATCTAGGTGTGGATTAGCTGGGTTTTCTGGACAGATCCACCGTTTTTACCAGCTTGTTGGCTGAAGTGGATTCTCACGGTTCTTCTGGTTTCCTTCCAGACTCCCGGAGTCTTTGGACAAGGACGACAGGCAGCTGTACTTCCAGACGGCGGACATGACCGAGTGTCTGGCAGGACCAGGATACAACGCAGAGCGACTCTCCATCCCTTACATCCCCCAGGTTACAGGTACGACGTGCTGCATCTTCACACCCAGGCCTCCTGCAGGAAAATTTAATCCTCCATCCGTGAAACCAGACCCAGTTCCCCCTGAGCCTCACCACTTTGCCCTCTGGTCTGGCTCTGTAAAGTCTTAGAGCTCAGTTTTACCAGCCACTTGTTGCTGGATGACTGATAAAGGTTCGAAGCAGGTGTAATAAGCGGTGACACACGTGAAGCTTCGTGGGATTCAGAGCTTGAAACATCGATCGTTACCGGAGAAAAGAAGTCATTGTGTGATGTGCTTTACGAGTCTGAAGGCTACTTTCTCCTTCACCCTCTGGGTTTAACGGCTTTTTCACATGAAACCTTGTGTGCTGAACCTTCGTTAGAATCAATTAATCCTGCAGATTAACGATCCTTTAATGACTCAGAATCACACGAGCAGAACCTTCGAATCTCTGCTCATCAAAGGAAACATTTCTGCAGATATTTTTACTCTTCAAGGTTCCATGTTGTCCTTGATCTCCTGCAGTTAAGAGGCCAATGATGAGAAATAATTGCCTCATCTGAGTTTTTCTCTCCTTTCCTCTGCCATCAGTTCTTTACACGGTAGGAAAGATCCTGCACAGGTGCAAGCAGACGTCCAGAGGTAACCTGCTAGAGTAGAGCCTAGACATAGCTACCTGCCCTTAGCTTGGCCTTCCTGTTAGACAGAGGCTCTGATTCATCAACTCCTTTGCCCTAAGCTCCGCCCACTATAGCTGAATTCATTTAGTTTTTAGAGGCTTGAAGTTATGAAGAAAAACTGAAAAAAAATACTTTTTTGTTTTTGTTGAAACAGATGTTGGTGGCAGCTGTTGACATTAACACAAATTCTTTTTACCTGCAGTGATTTAACGTTTAGCACCGGCAGCATTCTTCACTTTCCCATGCGAGGATGCGTTTTAATATCAAACATTTGCTGAGTAGCTACTTAGATATTTTAAGTTTTTCTTACTTTTTAGTCTTCAGAGATGAGTTCAGGTGGTCGGGAGAACCCTACATGTGGAAATGCAAGTTACATAAATTCTCCAATCATAATGGCATTTTTGTGGAAACCAATAACATTGAAATAAACTCAGTTTCAGGTTGTTCATCATCAACCTAAAACTGATCTAAAAGGGAAGCTCAGTAAACGTAAACATCTTTACAATATTCTTGCAATTCTCTGTGTTATAGTTAAAATGTCAAAAATATGAATTTCCTGTTTATTCTCTGCTTCAGCTTCTGTTCAGCGTAGAAACAAACCCACTGCTGTCGGCACAAAGTCTCGTACGCTTGCTGTAAAAACCGGGATGTGGTTAGATGTGGTAGCGTGGCCCAGCCTGCTGACATGATGCACCCTGTAGGAGCCTGTAGGTGGATGAGAGTAGATGCTGTAGCTGCAGACGTCGGCCTGTAAACGTGAATAACTTGTGTTTTTTCTGCCTGCGTTGCATCTGGACCGTTTCCGGTGAGTACGGTGACCTGTGTGGACTTTTCGTTTTGTCGTACATCCTGTGTTGTGCTTTGTGTGTCGGTGAAATCAAAGCTGCAGCATTGAACACGTCAAACCGTGCGTAAGAGAAGGCCGTGACCGTCTGAACCTGTGGAGACCTGGAGGAAACCTCTGCAGACGTCGGCTACGCCACGACGACAGCTTCACAATGAAGGCGTTTTAGAAGCACTGATGAGTTCCCCTCATGCACTGCCGACGTTATGATGCTCATTAAACGCAGTGAGAGGCTGGCTGGGATTACTTTAAACCACCACATAAACCAAGTAAATCCTCCGTGAGTCTTTCCTCTGTTTTCCTGTCAGATCAGACCCGGTTATTCTGGCAGGACTGAGAGAAGAAAAGGAAGCTTGGCTCCCAGTTTCCTCCTTTCTGCTGAGTCATACCTGCTCATAAGGGCACAGCAAAGTCGGCTCATGTACAAGTTAATTATAAAAAGCTGCTGTTTCTGTTTGCGCTCCTCGTCTGATGCGACGCTTTCTGACCTTCGTGAGTCGACCTGCATCTCCTGGTTTTTATTTCCATGCAGGATGAAGACGTGTTAAACCAGAGCATCACAATAAATCCTGACGGAGCAGAATGTCGAAGTAAAGGTGGTGAAATGGAAGAATAAAAGTAGTGAGTTTAACGGGTTTCATTCACGTCACCGCCGTCTTCATGTGGATTGTTGATCCGATCAAAATCCCTGGAAACATTTAGAGCAGAGTCTTTTATGCATATTTTTATAGATGTTCGTGAACTCCAGAAAGAAACAACCTTCAGGACATTTATGTCGCGTTCAAGTCCCAGAAGCCAGGAGCGAATATTTGATGCCTGAAAGTGACGATTAATTTTTTTTATTCACATCCTTGTTTGTTTGCTCGGTGTTTGCTAAATTGGCTCAGAAAGTTTGCTTCGTTTGGGAAATCGTGATGCACAGACAAAGAAGCGAAGTCCGTTCATCAATAAATGCAAATCTCGGTTTACGTGGACCAAAACACAAACACACTGGTTATTCTGTTTGTCGCTGATGCAGACTTTTACTGGCTGGAGAGATCTCAGAGAAGAGACGGGATAACGATGACAATGATTTAGCTTTCTTTAGTCGCTGCATGACATTCTGCTAAAGTTCAGTATCATTGTTTTCAGCAGCACACGATCAAAAAGAAAAACTGCGAGTTTGTGGTGTTTTATCGGAGTAAACGTTGCGTTTTATCTGCTGGAAGGACTGTTTACATTTCCTCATCTCCTCCGCCGA
The DNA here is from genome assembly GCA_036024015.1 of Craterocephalus amniculus. Taxonomy (NCBI): domain Eukaryota; kingdom Metazoa; phylum Chordata; class Actinopteri; order Atheriniformes; family Atherinidae; genus Craterocephalus; species Craterocephalus amniculus. The sequence goes on from JAVQJG010278979.1 coordinate 8,250, forward strand.
GCCGGAGGACCTAATCGGGCTACGTTGGTCTGTCAGCAACGTAACTCAGAAAGTTGTGGACGGTAAAATGAGGAACCTGTGATTAGATTGTGGGGGAGATCGGGATCTCCACCTGGATCCAGGAATATCTGAAAGGATTCTTAATGATGGCGACGTGTCTGCTGTCTTTTTCATGTCCGTGGTCCTCGTCGGTGTTTGCTGCATCGTGTTGCTCATGTTTTATCCCGTTTGTCGCTGCATACCCGGAGCCATGGACTGTTTTCTAAAGACTTGATCTTTGTTTCTATCCAGTGAAATGTGACAGAAGCATGTAGAACCAGTAAATCAGACGTGTTCAGTTTCAGAGCCTCCATGTTAGAAATTAGGGCCAGTAAACGAAACTCCTAGTCCTGTACGACCAGCTGCAGCACCCGGGTGTGGTGTTCCTACTGATTAAAACCTGAAACCCAGGTAGACTTTATTGTTGGAGGACATTATGACCAACAGAAAAAAGGCTTCACTGACATGATGACAAACACATGTATAGCGTGAGTTTGTAGCATTACTGATGGAATTTAGTCAAACAGAAAAGTTGAATCCTGATCTTGAAGGTAGGGAGGGTGTCGGACTCCCGAAGCAACAATAAAGCCTGAAACAAAGTTCTGCGGGGATGAACATAAACTAAGGTCTTAAAATGTGAAGAAAATATAAAGCATTATGAAACTCGTATCAAACATGCAGGTGTGCCTACTTCTTTTAAATTAAGTCCAACTTAAAAAAACTTCTGAAACATAGATGTGCTCTTTGAGTTTCCGGAGTGGTCCTCCAGTCTTCGGCTTCCAGGACTGTGGTTTAACGGTCTCTGTCCTACAGATGAAGATCGTCTGACCAGGAGGAAGAGCTTCGTGGACACCATCTCCCTGCAGGTGGACATCATGTCCAACAGCCTCCCGGACAAGGTCTGGTTGATTCTTTAAAGGGTACTGTGTAACTTCTGGCCACTAGGGGGAGCTAAACCTGTAATTTCCCACAGTCCACACGCGCTGCAAAATGAACCAGTTTCCACCACTGAAGGATCGGGCCCTGCTAGTGGAGGGATGTGACTGAGGCCTTCAAGTTATATATGATCCATTTTATTAATATTTACATGAATGATAGGAAATGATTTATTGCATGAAAACCTGCATTACTGGTGCAGAAAGGTTTTGATATGTAGCCGATTAGCTTCAACTAGCTGCATTTAGACACAGACATAACCTGCAACATTCTGCAGCTCATCAGGACTTACTGCTGTTGTTCTGAATAAACGCTGCTGGAAGACATGGAAAAGTAAATCGATGCAGGTCACATGATCCCATGAGTGCCGGATCCGCTACCACAAAGTTACAATGTCTGGTTTCTGAAGGGGGCAGCCGCTTCGGAGCGCTAACACTCATCAAAAACTGTATATTTACCCCAGAAAACATCCATCATTCCTCACATTAGGCTGATGTTTGGGCCCGTAGTTACACAGTATCTCTTTGTTTAAACTCTCTGCACACAAAGACGCTCCTGAACACAAGAGATGACGTCATGTTTTTGTTTTCGTACCTCTGCAGTCCCAGTTGGCTGAGGAGATCACGTTTGAAACCCTGAAGAAGGCCATCGGTAAGACAGCCCTACCTCATCTCTTTACTTTGTGTCTGAAAGGAGTTTCATCAGAAGCATTGTCGGGTTGATAGAGCTGGGTTAAAAAATAGATTTGAATCGAGTCAGATTTTATCCAATAGTTTTATTTTATATTCGCTTCCTCTTCCGATGACATAGACCCTGCTTTAAATCATCTAACAGACCAAAGAGGAGCTGCTTTTCACCAAAATCAGGTCCAGGAAGAGAATTATCATGAAAAAGGTTGAAGTTAAATCCAGGAGATTTTCCAGAAGCAGCCCCGATTCATGGTCCATTCCACAGTAAATAAACATTCATGCTTCAAGTAAAACATTTTCCTTAAACTCATTCAGAAATTTAAATAACTATCCATGTCTCTGGGATAATGATCAGAGAGCAGGTTTAAACTGGATTAAATGAGGTGCTGGGAGCATCACTGGGAAGAGTGAGATGCACCTAAATTTATGTCTGGTTCATCCAAATGAAAAAGTTAGACACACCAGTGGTAAAAGTTATTTATTTAAAAGCATAAAATTGCCTTATAAAACCACAATACAGGCTTATTTATCCAGGATGAAACTTACGGGATAAACAATGTAAAAAACATACCATATGATCAGATTACAATAAAATGTACAATATTAGTCTGCGTGCAGCTTGTCATGTGTTGTCTGAGATGTGTAAAGGACAGGTTTTTATCTTCATAAGCCTCATGCCTGTTTTTAGACCTGTGCTCAATAACCCCCAACCAATACTGAAATCAGAACGTCTCTGCAACTGCGGGCTCTGATTGAATATGGTCTCCAACACATGATCTCTGACATCATCTCTAAAGGCTCAAAGTGAAGCAGAACTAAATGACAAGTTCAGGTCTCTAAAAGACATTTAGCTACTTTATCCTTGCTCGGGATCCCCCGCTTTTACAGAATTTACTACGTCTGCATCTAGTTTCACCCGTAATTACCTCAGACCTGCTGACAGTTCTGGTTGTTCCCTCTCTGATGTCCAGTATCTACAACCACCAGCAGTGACTTATCCCGGACGAGCCCCCAATAATGTTACAATCCCGCCTCAGCCAGGGACAAGGGGATGTCCCTATTAAAGACTGTCCAGTCTTTCCAGTTCAAGTTAACTCTGGAGTTGGGTTTCCTTTGTATTCAGATAGTTTTTTTTTTTCCTTTTTAGCTTATTGAACTGTCCAAAGCATACAAGAAAGTCAGAATGCGACTGGAGGTAAATGAGGTGAATGTTTTCCAGATACAACAGGTTTAGAGGAGCAGGAGAGGGAAAAGAGGCGTCAGGTGATGGAGAAGTTCCAGAAAGCTCCGTTTGAGGAGATTGCCGCCCACTGCGAGTCAAAGGTAGGAAATAAAACGATCAGGATCGTCTCAAACTAAATCTGAGGTCACCTGCTGAGTCTCAGCCTTCCTTCCAATAGGCCAACATGCTGCACGACCGACTGGCACAAATCTTCGAACTGACCATCCGGTAGGTTCCTGATCTCTTTTCCTTCATAAATGTTTGTTCATTTAGATCAAATGTAGAGAATAATTCCTCATCTATTTATGCCTTTACCTTATAATCTAACATTTTACATGTGAAGGAATTCTTTTCATTAGTTTTTAAGTAATGGAGGAGTGGAGTGACGTTCCTCCACAACTCTGAGAGACTGACCTCTAGAAAACTTCCAGGTTTATTTACAGGAATTTAAGACCTTCTAAGAACCACGTCAGATTTTAAAAAATTGTCCTGATACGTAAATCTTTAATTTTAGCTCTCAAGTCTCTCCGACTTATCCTGCAATAAATGATGAGATCAGTTTTTATTCTCTGTAGTCGTTTATCATGTCAGTAAATTACGTGTCTGATACAGCCGCTGGTAAGATGTAAACCTCCAGCTGTCCCCCCTGCAGGCCTCCCCCCAGCCCGTCCGGAGTGGTTTCCATCTCAGCGGGACACACCCAGCATCCATCCGTCCCCGTCTACGAGATGAAGTTCCCCGACCTGTGTGTCTACTAATTACATCGCGGACATTAGCATCACGCTAACACGCTCCATTAAAACCGCTGAGAAAGAACTAACATCACCATCTGTATTCCAGTTTCCTCCAGTCGGCTCCGAGGAGGCGGGATCCAAACCCGCATAGGCCGTCGATTATCTATATCTATCACTCCGAAGTCGCTCTTACCCGCTCTCCCCCCAACCTGCCACTCTGAACCTTTCAACTCAGAACAAAACCGCTTCAACGCTGAGATTTGATCGTGGTCCTGCTTCACTCCTTGTTCATATGCTGTAGAAACTATCAAGCTGAACCTTGTAGGCGAAGTCGTAAAAAGTGCAGTTAAACGCTCGCTGCTCCGTCATCGCTGCTGCACACCCACTCACCAAGGAGAGTTAAAGTTGGAGGAAGCTAGGTTTCACACCTGGAACGCTCCTAAAGAGAAAAGGCGTGTTGATGGGATTTTCCAGACCCGGAGGTGGTTTTAGTGGAAGGTTGTATCAGGTTTCATGCTTGGCATCAGCAGGTCTTCCTTAAAACATAACCAGCAGAAGTATTTATTTGAAACAGTCTGTTGGGCTTTTACAGCAGATTTTTCTGGAACAAGCACAGTTTATGGGAGCTATGTTGGTTTATTAGGAGATGTACAAGTTTTCCTGGCTACGCGTTCTCTAAACCTGAGGCATATCTAAGTCTCGTGTCTCTGTATCTGTAACTAACAAGTAGTACGGGAATGGATCAGATCCACCCGTACCGATTAACTGCATGTCTGAAAGCACAAATCACGTAAAACAACATTTATTCGCATACTCTCATACCAATCAGATTGTTTTACTCCCCAACCAATCAGAGCGCAGGGCTCGCTCTCTGAGGGTTTCTTTCTGGAGACGGAAAACTCGTGTATCAGCTCAGATGTTTTCTTTATCTTTAGGGCGCTGTGACGGCCTCAGGCGGCTCTCAGTGATTGGTTAGGGGTCAGAGAAACCTGATTGGTCCTTGAGTGGGCGTGTAAAAGCGGTAGATTTAATTAGTACATCCACTTGTTAGACGTAAAAAGCTTCTGTCCCTCTCTCAGCTTCATGATGTGTTTAGTTGGCTCTGATTGGTCGGCCAATTAGGCTCCGCCCACATTGGATTGTTTATAAACAGCTAGACTGTAGGAAGATGTTCAAGTCGTCGTGGGAACAGATTCATCGTTTCCACGAATCAAAGCCAGAATATTCGGACGCCAACGTTGAAGGTTCAAACTGTCGGATCTTCAGCCCGTCTCACGAAGCCGAGATGTTCGATGGCTGCGTCGTGGTTATGTTAGATTCGGTTGTCCGGACCGACAGGATGTTACCGGTTGTCTGATCTGGGGTGAAAATGGAGATCCGAAGGTGTTTCTGCTCGGCTGGATTTTGGATGTTTCGAGTGGTTTTGTTTAAAGTTGCGTTGGTTGCGTTTTTATGGTTTTATTTCAGAAAGTCTTATTTGAACTGGAGTCCGAACTGTTTGGTGGCTGAGCCGTTTCTCTGTGTTGGAACAGACGAGCTCAAAAAGAAAGTTTGAATGTTGGGTCAGAATCGGGGCTGTTGGTGCTTTTCTAGTTAAATGTTTTAAAGGGAGGCGGAGCTCACGCTGCTGGGACGGCGACTGTTTGTCGTTAAGAAGCAGCTCGACACGTCGGACGTCACGAGACCTCGCCCAGTTACTTCTGCTTCGGTAGCGTTAAGCAGAAAATCACGTAGATCTGAATTGTTTTAACTTCAACTAAAAGGTCCAACCAATGAAGCTGTGATCACATGACCCTCTCCTTGCACGTGTTAGCGCTCTGTGGTCGTCTCTGTACAGAAATCTGAGGCTAAAAAAGTGCTTTTCTCTGATCTTCTCTGCATCACATCTTAGCTTTAATCTACGATTCTCACCACTTTACCCGTAGAATCCAAGCACGAACAAACACTTTATTATTGCATGAATTCTTCGTATCACATCATGGAGCCCTAAAGGGAACCAGAACCACATGCTGAAACTAAATGGATCTAAAGTTACGCCACGAACCGGATCCAGTCAGACCGTCCTCCACTGGGAGACGAGGTTCCGGTGTGGAGGAAAATCCGACTCACTTCGTTGCTCGTTTAGATGTGGCTGGAAAACGTGCTGAATGTGTCGTTGCAGCAGCATATCTTCTATTTTTGTAAGTTTTCTGCATCCTGTGGTGTGAACTCGTTGCCTGGGAAATTTACGGAGGCAAACGCTGAAATCCTTTAGTTTGTTTACACGACGGTTCAGGGTTTCAATGGGAAAAATACAAACTTGTTTATTTTTTAATGTAGAATCATTTAAAATATGAGTAAATTAATATTATATGTGAGTTATTTTTGGATGATCGGTGCAATCTGCTAATTTTAGCATTTAGAGTTATTTTAACGAGAAGTCGGCTCGGGTTCGCAGTCACAGTCCAGATTCAATAAAATCAGCCAAGAAACGCTTTTAAAGTCTGGGATGAGATTTTCTCTTCTATGAAAGATGTAAAGTCAGTTGTTGCACTTATAACCAGTCACGTCCCAGTAAATCCAGACTTGGCCCATTAATCCTCAGGTCCTGTTGGACTGTTTGTGTTGCTTCAACATTAAAAGTGTTGAGCATCTCCATGATTGTTGAATGAGTTTTAAAGTGAAGAGATACCAAATAAATTTTTTTTCTTAGAAATCACAGAAATCTCACATTGGGGTTTTAAAAAGTTATTTTAGTTGGATACAGAAAATGTTTTTATACTACATATTTAAACGATCCCAACTCTGGTTTTGCCATGACAGGAAACGTCTAAGGACTTAAGATTTATACCACAGACCTCATTAAAAACTTTTTCTGACTGGTTTCCAGCGCTTTAAATGTATGAAATGCTAACTGGTTTTAAAGGGACACAATAGCGACTGAGGGGGATAATTTAATATTTATTTATATCAACCATTAAAGGGTTTCTTGTTGACAAAATTAAAGTATCAAATGATGTTACTTGTAAATTAAAGCAGACGGGCAAAAATCGTGGTTATGATGGAAGTCTGTGGTCCCAATCGAGTCGTTTACGGTCCCAACGTAATAAAAACCCGTCACAGTCAGAATCCAGTCGACACGAGGAATTTAAAAATTAATTAAAATCACATTTCTTGCCCAAACTTCCTGACTAGAGAAGAATCGGAGGATCTAAAACCAGCTTCCATGAATCTGGATCCGGGTCTGTTCCGAGCCGACTAAAAACGGTCCGAGCTGGATCGGAGAAGGACCGGGCTCAAACGTTTCAATGACATAGGACGAGTTTGCACTTTGATCACTGTGGTACTAAAACAACGGATCGCAGGTTAGTCTGATACCGATGAGTTCGTAGGAATATTGTGGCTGGTCAGATAAAAGTGGAGCAGCAGTAAAAAGCTCCGTCCTGACGGGTGATCGGAACGATTTCCTGCCTTATTTTAGATGCTGGACATAAATCCCTTCCGAACAAAATGGGGCCAACTTTTCGCCCGTTGAGGCGAACTTTCTCCGAAAGAGAAACCGGGCTTTCATGTTTGTGGAGCAACACTTTGTCATTTTGTGCCAGTTGTATAGATACAGTAAATGTCTGTTTTTGCCTTCACAGAGACAAACTGCTGCAGCTTGGCTTTGTTTTCAGCACATCTGTGATTATGACCACTACATGGCGCCGAGGCTCCCGCTGCCGGTCACGTTACGGAAACGAGACTTTTTTAGCTCGTTGTTGAAGCTATGAATAGTGATGAGGAGGAGGAGGAAGGTGGTATCGGCAGCAGAGCCTCGGCGCCCTACGACAAAGCCCTACATACTAGAATCTGTGCATCGACATTAATGTTCAAGAGATTCAAATAAAGTGTTTTTATCTAATACGAAGAGTTGTGTTTTATCTTCATCTTCCTCCTCTTCTCCGTCTCCTGGTGTTTGGACCTGGATGTTCTCGATGTTCAGGTGATGGACAGTTCTCTGGTCTCCTCACTGGTTGGAGGAGGAAGAGGAGGATGAAAATGTGTCTCAGAGCTCTCGGTGCTGCAGAAATGTTTAAGATTCATTAAATATTTCAATTAACCTGGGTGAAAGATTTCATCAGCTCCACCTGAAACCGGTGGAGCCCGAAGATCCAAGTTTTGTCACCCGAAGTGAAGGGGGATGGATCCTCCCCAGAACCCGGACCTCAGCATTACAGAGGCCGTGTGGGATCATCAGATCTGGGATCATCTGGAGAGCGGAAAAAGGAGGGCTTTTGGAAAGTCCTTCAAAGGTCCAGGAAAACTCTTCCTGGAGACTTTGAGATAAATCTTCTCTAAGGAACTTCAGGCTGATGAAAAACAAAGTTTAAAGAATAAAGTTTGAGGATTAAATAACATCTCAAAGAATGAGTTCGAATGTTTTCCTCCCTCCACAGTTGTCATAAAGGTAAACCTGAACTTTTAAAGCTAAAAGCTTTTTTTTTAACCAAGCTGTAAACATGTTTCATTCTGATGTAAAGTTGGCTTTTATCATGAGAGTTTATGGGGAATTGCTCTGTTTTGCAGCAGCACCTAGTGGAGGAGGAGGGAACTGCAGTTTTGATCTCTTCTGCATGGACTTGATGTTTCTTGGCCTGAGCTCTGTCACCAAACCGGCACACCTGCACTCATTAGTTTGTCCAGTGACCTTAAAACAAGCTGCGTGATATTTCAAAGATAAATAATTGGAGTGAAAGCCACGTTCAATTTCCATTTGGATCCTTCGGTTTGTGTTTGTGTCACATAAAGCAGATCTAAGCTGAAACCTGACAGGAAAAGATCTCCATCACCAACTGTTCCTCACATGAAGCTGCAGTTTGTTCCTGTCGGTCGTCGTGATGGAGACGGACCGCATGGCCGGCTCATCTGATGTTCGTTGTCGCTTCCAGCTCCAGCCCTTCCTCTGCAGCGGTCTCATTCAGACCCGGACATGCAGCCGCTCAGAAGAGCAACAGGAAATGTACGAGCCAAGTGAGTCACGGAGCAGCAGGAGCTGAACAGCGGGGAAATTATTTTTGTGGCTTTTGGAAGCTGCGGGAAAACCGTCCCCAGCCAAAGCTAAATTACGAGCAGCTTGGAAAAGCACACGTTTGCCAAAAAAGTGCTCTGAGAGGACGGCAGGAGGCAGCGACAGATGGAGCGGAGACATGACTGATGCGAGCCCGACATTTACAGATGAAGCTCCTTCCTCTGAAGATGAACGACGTGGATGTTAGCACACTGAATGAGCCGCCACGTTAAAGGGGAGATTTCATGCAAAACTGGCTTTTCTAAGTGCTTGGAATTGTTTGTTGGGTTGTTTTAACACGATAAAAGAAAAACCCTCATAAAAATAATTCTGGCATTGTTTAGAATCATTTAGTGTGTAAAACTTTTAAATGACGACCAGCAGAGTCGTCAGCTGCTTGGCTGCCTCAGCGTGGCGCCCATTCAGAGGGACGATCGACAGCGGAGGGAAAATAAGCTGAAGCCATTACCTACGGCCCGATACGATTTAACCATGACTTTAACAAAATGTTGAGACATCAAAGAACAGCTAGAGATGGGGAGCATAAAACCACCACTTTAAATTAATCAGAAAATGTCTAAACTGGAGAGTCGTTAGTTCTGCAGTCCTCAGAAACTCAGACTGTGTGCGGTCTGCAGGTAGTAGGGATGTGCAGACGGATACTGATGTATTGATACCACCATTCAGGAATTCAGACAGCCTAGCTAAAGGCCTCAAACCTTTCCAAACAGAGTCCTAAACCTGGTCTGAAACCGCTCCAAACAGAGTCCAAAACCTGGTCTGAAACCGGTCCGAACAGAGTCCAAAACCTGGTCTGAAACCGGTCCGAACAGAGTCCTACACCTGGTCTGAAACTGGTCCGAACAGAGTCCTAAACCTGGTCTGAAACCGCTCCAAACAGAGTCCTAAACCTGGTCTGAAACCGGTCCAAAAAGTCCTATAACAGGTCCAAAACCAGTTCAAAACGAGTCTTAAACCTGGTCTGTAACCAGTCCGATTCCAGTCTAAATCTAAGGCCGAGAACATCTGAAACCAGTTTGGGTTCGTGTCCAACCAGAAGGACTGAATCCTTGTATCACCAAAAAATCAACACAAGATCAAATCAAATCAAACTTTATTCATACAGCACTTTTCATACATGAAGCAGCACAAAGATGTGACCTGAAACCAGGGATGAAACTGGTGTAAAACCAGTCCAAACTGGAACTTACAGCAGTCTAAGAACATCCTGAAGACCACCTGCACCAGTTCGCTGTCAGTCACTGGAGAAACTGGGACCATCTGATGAGGGTATTTTAGTTAAACTGGTACCAGTAAAACCTTTATTCCCAGATAAATCGTCTCCCTGGCCTCCACCCAGCTTCACCAACTTTAACAATCTCCTCTTCCTCACCCATCGTCTATTTTTAGCCGAACAGATCAACGAAAGTCTTCGGATCCGAGTTTCTCCGCGGCCGAAAGTGGCGGGAGGATTAAATGTCACCAGGTCATGGTTTTAATTGGCTGGAGAGTGACTCAGCGTTTCCTCCGCTGACCCGCGCAGAGAGTGACGCATCGTCTGGGAGACGCCGTCATTCAGACTCACCTGCTCCTTTGATGCCCTCGTCTGTCACCATGGAGACATAATTAGAGCCTGAAGCTGTCGTTGGGTCTGAGCTCCGTCAGACAGGTGTGCTAATAAGCTTAAAACAGCTGGAACAACCAGGCAGTACAGATTTCCTCTTGTAGCAGGACGAGAAGGTCGGACCTACAAATAATCTTTCAGCCTCGGCTTCCTGCAGCAGATTTCCTCCATGAGTCTGGAGGAAATAAGAGGCACTAAAACCGCCTAAATCTTCAGAAAATCCACCTTAAAACCAGCCTTTTTAAGGGTGAACATCTCAGTTTCAGCACGATCAGAATTTATCAACAGGACAAAGTGCAGTCCACATGTGGACAATTTGGTCTTTATAGTATTTACAAGTCAAATCAAGCTTTATTTGTATAGCCCTTTTCATACATTATAATGCATCGTAAAGAGCTTTACAATTTAATAACAAAAATTATTATGTATATCAAATTATTATTTATAAAAATAACAAAGATCTGCTGTATTTTTCTGCTAAATGTGCAGAAAAAGCAGCGACTTCTTGAAAAACTTGCATCAGGTTTTAGTTCCTCTGCTCCTACACCTGAGTCACATGACACAGATCCAACAAGCTGTCAGCTTCTTCACAAAGGCCACGTTTGCATGTGATCTTATGGTATCAGATTGCACCGATCACAATCAGGTTATTGTGCATTATGATTTATTAATATTAGGTTTTATTCTCTTTCAAAATTGTGAATAAATCTTATTTCAATTTGTTATTTAATATATTTGTCATAAGAACTATAACCTTAGGATATCGGTATTGCTCATCTATAGGATCAATATATATAAGAATGTAGTGATCATTTTGCTTCATGACGGCTGGATTTTGCCTCCTTTCACACATCTTCCTTCTCCAGCCTCTCCATGCTGCCTTTTAACTCCTCCCAGCTGATATCTGAGCTCTGCTTTCATGTCCAGAGGATCCGCGGGGTTTCCCACTGCCACGTATCTGCAGGGGGAGCTGTAATCTTCAAGGTCGCGCGGGCAAATCTGTGACACGCAGCGCAGCTTCCAGGCAAAGTCCAGCAGCAGCGAGGGGAAATGCTGGCAGACGGCGTGGAGCCAGCGAGGCCCAGAAGACGGGAGCTGAACGCACCGACGCAGCGGCTGGAAAAGAATCAGCCTGAATAGGTGTTGTCACCTCGCAGGTGGAAAGCAGAGTGATTTAATCATAGATAATCCTGCCGGCGGGTTCCAATAACCCGAGTCCAGATCCTGCAGGGCAGAAAATGTGGGCCACGGCTCTCCACAGGATCCTGATTGTATGAGTCCCAGAGCATCACAGAGTGGGAACCAGTCATCCCTGATGTCAACAACTGGCCATAATGTCAGAAAAAGCCAACAGCTGGTGGAGAAGCCAGGAGTCAGAGTGTGAGAGCTGGTTTTAGGTGTGTGCGCACGCTTCCAGTCTGTGTGAGGTTTAGCACCAAAGCAGTACCAGTACACCTGGCTACTCATCTCCAGCTGGGACAGAAACGGTCTTTGGCCAGTAAATAACAGGTAAAACATTTTTTATGGTAGATGTAGACTTGTGTTCATTTAGTTTAGATTTATCGCTACCTGTAGGCTGTTACAGCATACAGTCTGGTACTATACTAAAAATGTTCTCTTTCAGAGTTTTTTCCTCACTTTGTGACTATTTCTTTCTTTTGATTATCAGTGTACATCCGATTAATATCCGAGAACATTGATTTAATGGGAATTTTACTTTTTAATAATGTCAGACTGAAAAAAATACAAGATTTGTAATTTGGACTTAAACCGCAAGAAAATGGTTGGTTAAAATGGTTAAATGATTTTGTTTCTTAATGAAAGAGTTATCTTTTCAGTAATACAATCATATAATGAATTACCATTAAGAATTAACCCTTTAGGTACAAGTTCTAATCATGAACCACTACCAGCTTTTTTGAAAAATGCACTGAAAGGGCCAATTTTGTGATTTTGCTTTCATTTTAAGGGGTAAAGAAAATGTAGTTATAATGGAAGTCTATGGTAAAATTCTTGAAGTTAACAGTACCAACATCACAAAAATATCTCATCCTGTCAAAATACAGTGGATATGGATGAAAGTTTCTAAATACATGAAAACACACTCTTTTTTTCCCAAAATTTCATGTGTAAGGAACAACCATAGCTAGAATTATTTCAGTGGGTTCACCTCAAAATAACTAATTTCTTTAAGAGTTTAAAATAGTGTTTGGTTTCATTTGCAAAGAAGGTTTAGAGAGTAAACACTTGGATTTATAAACATGGAATTTGGCCTGCATTGTGTTAAAAAGCAGATTTTAACTGCACTAAAGGCACATTTATTGCACACATTTTTGTTGCATTTCCTGCTAATTACACAGAAGGGATCCTAACCCAAACTATTGTATTTGGTCTGTTATTAAAATGACACCAAAAAGGTGAAAATTGAGTATAAATGACACAAAAAGTCAGGAAAATGTTTTTTATTTATATGAGATCATTTTGGACATGTCTATTGAGAAAACCTATATTGAAATATTTACTTAAATTATTATTTATTTAAAATTATAGAAAAATCTGGACCAATGTGTAAACTAATGCATGGAATTTAATATGTATGGTGAAAACTGTTACAGATAAAATAAAATGTATAAAAAGATGCTTTTGCAGCTCAAGTGGCCTCCATATCAGCAGATCCGAGCAGATTAAAAGAATTAGCAGAAACTAAAAGAGCTCCTTCCCTGCAGGCTTCAATCAGCATCACTCCTTGACTCATGTTTTCAGCTCAATGAACCAACAGACTTTGATTAGCTGACTCATTAATTAAAACCACTCGTGTTAAAATGCCCACAGTTTCTTATATAATGCATGATTCTCACAGGTCATGTGACTCGTGCGCTGTTGGCGGTCCTTTGGGTCCAGACAGAAGACGGCGTTGGCAGGAAGAGCTGCAGACAAATGAAGTGTAACAGCTGATTTTTTTAATGCAACATCCACACACCGGATGTAAATCGTGTGTGATTGGCGTAAACGCTGCTTGTAGAGGGTTTAAATATGAGGGAAACTCACCGTTTGAAGCGGCAGACAGCATGAAAATCCACATCAGAAACATGACTTGTATCAGCAGAAAACAGGAAAACTTTCATCTTTAGAAAACAGATGATGTGCTTCGCATCGTTGGACATTTTTTGTTTATAGTGGAAATGGTTTTTGTTTGTCTGCATGACTGCACGCCTCATTAAACAACATTTTCTCTACGTGTTAGACTCTAACATCAACACAAATGTCTAGTTTGTGTTTGCAGGTTAATCACCAAACAGATGCAGTTAAATTTTCAGATGTTTACTGATGATATAATTTGTTTTGTCAGAGTGTTGTCCTGCAGGTGCTCTTATGATTGTCTGTCCAGTTTTATTATGTTTTATGTTAAGTTTTTTCTGTTTTGGTCTTATTGTTAATATTATTGTTGTTATTTATAATAATAAAAATGATGCGTATTATTATTATTTACCCTCGGATGCATGAATTGATGAAAAGCAGCACATTTTTTCCACATACATTATTTGACTTCAACAGATATGTACAGTGATACTTTTCTTTATCTTTAATATAATTTGATTTTAACTTGATTTATTCCTATGTATTCAATAAAGATATCTATAACATAATGTGTTGTACTGTTTATACTATAATTATTTCTTAGAAATATACAGTTGCAATATTGTCCTTTTTATGAGTGAGGCAACCCTGGTGAATAAAATGTATGGAAATATTTCAGATTTTATCATATATATGTTTATTCTACAGTGAGCGGCGGATGATATTATTCTGCTTTGATTGACAGGTGCCAGATATCCGGTGGGAAGGAGCCAGTAGCACAATGGCTTTTTAGCAATCCAATCATCAATAATGCAATCATCTTTTTCTAACATCTATATCCTTGTCTCTGTTCTCTTCTCCCTTATTTTGCTCCAGATCGAATTCAAAACACATCATTTCACCAGGATGACACTTGATGTGAAAAAAGTGTGTTTTTTGCTTTCTAAATGAAGCCTCCAGCTTTTTGCAGCACTGCAGCTGCCGTGAGTCAAGGAGATAAATGATATAAAGCACCAAAGGTACAAATGAATGCATCATCACAAAAGACTTAACTCAAGCCCTCCTGACCTTACGCTTCATCATCACAGTCATCAGAGAGGAGCTGAAATGTCAAAGCTGCCTTTTTCCTAAGTGTAACACAGACCTGTATTTACTCTGACATCTCATCTGCATTAATTACCCCCATCATCACAGCCATGATCGCTCTGGAGGCAGACAGGACCTTCTCCGCTCGCCACATCAGCGCTTAATGGCTTCAAACGGCTCGACCCACCCGCCGCTGAACAAGTGTTGTTAATGTTGCTCAAACCCAGACTCTGTTTCATTAGGAGCCCTATCAGTACCTCTCAGGAGGCCTGCTGTTATATTTAATCTTTAATGTACAACTTCAAAGCTGAAGTGTTCAAGTCTCCATGTTAATGGGTACAAGTGACTGCAGAGAGTCACTTCTATCATCCGAAGCCCACAGGGAGCTTTAAAGTTAGATGATATAATAAATAAAGAAAAAAATCTCAGACGTGCTGCCTGCTAACGTGACCCTGACATGCAACAACAAAACTTCAGCTGAATTTCATATTGTCTTGTTAAATTGTCTAGATAATGTCAGTTTTGTTTGACTAGCACTTAATTATGAGGGGACATTAAGATTAAATGCTGCATAAATGGAATAACCGAACAAATAGAAATTTAAAGTGAAGGACAATCCTGTCTTTATCACTGAATTATTAAGTAGTTATTTGAAGTTTAAACTCATGTTATTTATCGCTGTAACTTTGTGAAATCGTTGCTGTTTAATGAAATATTAAATAACTTCAATCTCCTCTTGAAAGAAATTACAGATTTGTAAATAAATAAAAATGTAATAAAAGCAACAATACCAACACATAAAGAAAAGTTTAAAAAATGTTTGTGCCATGTGAATAAAAATCCTGTATAAGACACAAAATTGTTATAAAAAAACTTAAAGTTAACAGTATGACCAGACCTTTTATTATAGAACATGTTGCTATAGCATTAGCATGCTCTGATGTCAAGTTAGCATTTGTATGCTATTATATGTAGCTAACATAAGCGTGCTGTGATATCAACTTACCATTGGTTTGGTATGAAAAAAAGAAGATTTAATTAAGTCAAACTTATGAGATAAAAAGTCAAAATATGAGATAAAAAGTCAAAATCTGAGATAAAAAGTCAAAATTATGAGATAAAAAGTCCAAATTTTGAAATAAGTCAATATCATGAGATATAAAGTCCAAATTATGAGATAAAAAGTCCAAATTTTGAGATAAAAAGTCAAAATTGTGAGATTGAAAAGTCGAAATTTTGAGATAAAACTTCAAAATTGTGAGATTAAAAAGTTGAAATTTTGAGATAATGAATTTTGATTTTTGATCTCATAATTTTGACTTTTTATCTGAAAATTTTGACTTTTTATCTCAAAATTTTGACTTTTTATCTCATAATTTTGACTTTTTATCTCAAAATTTCGACTTTTTATCTCAAAATTGTGACTTAATTGAATCTTCTTTTTTCTATTTTGTTGGCGGGAATAGGCTTCCATTCTTTTCCTGTCATGCAAAACACGAATAAAACAACTCCAGCCTCAACAGAAGTCCTTTAATCCCCGGAAATTGAACATTAAAAGAAAAAAGAAGAAAAAACAAGTCAACTTACCTTATTTGTAGGGTGTCCGTTATGCTTAAATTGTCCTTTATGTCTCTCCAGACCGAACGAAGTCTCAGCCCCACAAACTCTGTTTATCAGTTAACCTGCTTTTGTTTCTCTGCAGGTATTTAAAACAGATGCAGTCCAGCAGGGGAACCCACAGACTGGTCTTTGTCCTGCAGGGGTCCGGATCTGTAACCTGCGGTCAAACTGGACTACAGGTGCATTTGACATTTATGACATGCGCATGTGATGTTACATAAGGAGGTAGATCGAATCACAGAACCTGTCTGGCTGAAAAGAATTCATTCATTCTTCGTTTGCACATGCATGAAATCAGAGGTTGTGTTGAATAAAAATGAGCCCTACGGCTTTTAACGACCAATATGAGGCAACAGATTTATATCACCGGAGACAGAGACATGAATCAGCTTTATGAGCAGTACAATAAAAATGTCTAGAGCCAACCTTCATCTCTTATGATCTTTTAAAATGGTCTTGACTTAACGTTGACCAAGAAATCAACATTAAAGCATCTGATGCATCTGAAGCTTCAGCTGATCCATCTACCGTTAAGCCTCATCAGAGACATTTTTAAAATGAAAGAAAATCCTATTAAATTATAGATGCATTTGCACAGTTCATTGGTCAGATATTGAACAATAGTCATAAAAATAAACGGTAACTTAGTACACAGTTCTTGCCTGTACTACTTTCACTGCCCAGTTTTCTGTGATTCTTGTGACAATTTTACAAAAAAGAAGCAAGAAATATCTCCACAAGTTCAAGGTTAGAAATTCTTTAATTCTAATCATCTTTAATGGTCCAAACTTTTCTCTTTTTTTTAGATAAATAGTCCAGTTTTAGCTCAGGAATGTCAGATTCAGTGTTCCGACATTTATCTGTGAAAACTTGAAATCAGATCCGTCTCTTAAAGTCTAAATACCAAAATAAAATCCAAACTCGTCATTTTAGAGATTACCCAGTCATGCAACCATTTCCCTCCAGATGCTCCAGAGGTGTTAGCTGCTTCTGTTTGTAGTTCCGGCCTCTTCCTGCAATGATGAGCAGCTCTTTGTCTTCTCTGTTTCCCCATCTGGTCACAGTTTATTGCACATCTTTGTCAGGCATCTCTGTTTCAGATCTGTGGAGCATGCAGCATGTTAGGGGGGGTTACAAGCAGCTTATGGACACCTGAGGAGGCTTTTGTGTGCCTGCATTATAAATAACAGTGCCTATAAAGACACAATGTGGGTTCATTTTAACCCGTGTACTTGGATTAAAGTGCCAGAATAACCGCAGCTGAAATAAATGCTTCAAATACAGTCATTATTTTAATAATGTGAACCTTAATATAGCTAATTATGTATTCCTTATGATTTGTGGCATAGAAACAGTGCCTTTATTTTTTGCCTGCAGAAATGAGGCATATCGAGGTAAATCTATTCATACGCAAGACAACTCAATGTGCTGCACATGGTCAAAAATAACAGACAAGAGAATCAATAGAGTTACATGATAAACAGGCATCAGTGGGAGATGTGTCATCATCGCGCCAGTGTATGCATGCAAGACAATATATTGAAAGACTTCTTGTTTTTATCAAAAGCCATTTGTTTTCAAGCCTACTGAAAACAGCTTCTCTGCATCAAATAAACCAGCCGTGTTCTTATTGTGGTTATATCCTTCAGGTGGTAAAAAGCTCATCTGATTCCTGCTTTAACATGGAAGCTGGACACAAATCTTTGAACGTTCATCTTTGGTTCCAATTACATTAATTTCAGATTATCTTTGTTTAGCTGAAGACATTTCTAGAGCATCTGCATATTGATTTGACTGGTATACAAACTACGGCTTTGTCTGGGACCAAAGTGCCTTTGAGAGACAGTAATATAAATAAAGCTGGGTGTCAGATATCTGATTTGTTTCTATGATCCAAGATGAAGCATGTAGATGATGAATAATTTCGACCCGACATGGAGCCTTGGGGAACTCCACATGTAGATGCTGAACAATAGGGGGCCCAACATGGAGCCTTGGATATCTCAACATATCATCTTAGTTTGTAAATATAAATCTACTCAAACAGATACAAAGTATTTCCAGTCTTTGGGGAAGGATTCATACTAATTCAGAATTTGATCATCCACCACCGTCTATTGAGATGTTCTAGTCGACTCTCAGATGCAGAAGAGAGATCTAGCAACACCAAAACTCAGCTGTCTGGGTTTTGAGGGATGTGTACAAAAAGTTGAAACAGTGGAGAAGGTGGACTGTTTTGTTTTTTTTTCACCAGAGATCTAGAGGAGTTTTCAGAGTTAAAAATGTTGATGAAAAGTCTTAATCAGAATTCCTCAAATGTAAATGATCATTGTTCTCTGGGTTTATTTTCCATAAATCAGCAGGATTTGATGTATTTTTAACAGAAACATTTTCTAATTTGTTGTTTAGCCACCCACGGTCTAAAAATAGACACAGAGGTCTTATTATCGCAGAGCCAGGGAAGAAATGACAGTCGCTTCTCCATCCCGCTGGTAGATCGGTGTCGGGGTGTCAGATAAATGGGCGCGCTCTGCGACCTCTCCAGACCGTTTAGCTCCTGCAGAGCTGCTGCTCTAATGAGCTGCAATACCAAACCCCAGCAACATGGCCGACACGTCCTCATCAGTCCAGGTGAAGGATGAAAAGCTCTGAACAATTATTTCTTTTCCCACAAGTCCAGCATCATGACCCTCACTGAAAAACAGCACAGGTCTACAGAGTTTTATTTTATTTTTGCTAACCCTTATGCCCTCCT
This sequence comes from Craterocephalus amniculus, assembly GCA_036024015.1. NCBI lineage: Eukaryota > Metazoa > Chordata > Actinopteri > Atheriniformes > Atherinidae > Craterocephalus > Craterocephalus amniculus. The sequence goes on from JAVQJG010278979.1 coordinate 27,062, forward strand.
CGTTACAATTTTGGCTTTTTTCGTCAAATGCTTTTTCCCTTTTGTGATCATTTGGGCGTTGTGACAGCTTGAAGTTTGAATTTTTGCAGTATGCCTTCTATTTGGTAAAATTTTTAAAATTCCGTTTTCTCTCTAATGTCTCTTATGGAAGAATTTTGCACCCTCTGGTGATGCTCGTGGCCAAAAGTGTCTATACACTAAAACTGCTATAATATTACTAATAAAACTTTCCTGCATCCGTCCACAATAGTAGAAGGGCTGAAATTGGAGGAATCCTGTAAAAATGTCAGATTTAAGTATCTGTATTCTAAATAAACTGCTGGCATAAAAATATTTTCAAATTATAATAACTGGTGGACTAAAAACTGTGGTTTTAATGGAAATGAATTGGACATTTTTGGCCATGAGGGTCACCAGAGGTTGTATCTCATATTAAATAAAAATTTCAAATGGAATTTAATAAATTTTGTTGCTAATCTTTGAATTATCCAAGTATTTTATCACCACCAAACACCTACAGTATATATCTAATATTTTGTATATGGAAAATAATTTAATTCTCTGTTTTTCTGCTATGAATTGAGGCAGTACCTCAAAGCATAAAACTGGCATTTCTATGGGTTAAAAGCCTTAAATGTTTGAAAGTTTGATAATTTTGAGCAGGACAAGAGTTGTTTAAGTGATCTATGAAAAGAAGTCAGAAGAAAATATTAAATTATGATGATTTTAAAGCAGTTTTAGTGCATGGATGCCTCTTGGCCATGAGGACCACCAGAAAGTGCAAAGTTTGAGAAAGACTTTAGAAATTGCATTAAGCTGTCATCTTTTTTTTAGAATTGCTTGCATACACATCTACAGGTAGTGACTAAATCACCTGCATATCCCACTAAAATGCAAAACTACATCAGCACTGAGACAGCCGTCTTCTCCTCTTTTAAACTGTGGACTGGGGATGAAACTGGCCATTAAAAGCACATTTAAGCAGTAAGTTTCTGACCTTAAAACTCTGCTTCTGACTCATTTGGTAGGGGGCAACGCGTGATGGCTGTTTTGCCTGATGGCCTCTCATCACACCATCAGTTGGATATTCTATATATACACTGGCAGCTTTGAACACGCAATGTGGTTGATTCAGCAGGAAAATCTTTCAAGAACCAAAGCAAAAGATGAGACAAGAATCAGGAATCTGACTTTTCCTGGCTGGAGAGAGCTCAGAGAAGAGACAGGATGAAGATGGATGCTGTTGTTAAATGATGCAAGAAAAAACTAATTACTGTTTTAATCCTCCAAACTTGCCCTTTTAGAATGCAACTAAACATATTAATTCAACATAAGTGTCATAAAAAGACTGTCAACCGGACAAACGTGTGCAGATAATACGATTGGAGGTAAATAAAATGATTTAATTAGCCGAAGCCAGCGACACAAGCATCAATATTCAATCAATGCCACATCTGTTTGTAAAGCAGGGAAACTGAAATCTCAACAAGCGGCTCTGTTTGTCATCTCAGCACCAGTCTCTTGCAGCTAACTGGAACAGTTTGCTGGTTTAGCATAATTGTGCGTTTAGTTTGAATTTGTTTAGTCTTTGTTTATCTTGATTTGTCATCAGCATTTTAATTTTATTTTCACTTATTTAAGTGTTTTGATGATCATTTTTATGTATTTATTGAATATTTTTTTATTTATTTTATAACTTTATTTTAGTTTATCATTTGGATGTAATCATATTTGTAATTTTAATTTCAACTTTTTATTGCTTTTTTTTCTGTTGTCTTTTACTTTTTACTCCAATGGTTAACCCGGGAATTCTATGCAAAGGGAGCTCTGCCTCCTCGGGTGGCAGGTATTGTTGTCATAAAAAGACGCGTAAATTAAACGGCAGAAAAATGCTGCTGTTGTTTTTCTAACATCTTGACCGAAACGTTTCATCCATTTATTAAGATTCAGCTTGTTAAAAAGGGTTTAACCTAAAAGAAATGACTTATATTTACTAGATAACTTCGACAAGCTGAATTATTACATTTTGTTAGATTTTCTCGTTAAATTACAAGAAGAAGAGACCGCTGTGAAATAAAATGGGAGTTCAGTGTGAGCAGAGGCAGGCGGGTGATGAGGATTAGCTGTGACAGCATCTCAGAGTGGGATTTTTATTCTGCCATCGATCGAATGCTCCCATTTCTACGGTTCACTCACTTCTGGAGAAGGAAATCCTTCGGACTCGTCGGCACACCTCCAATGTGTGCTTTTCGTACCAGAGGTGACTATCATCGCAGTAACTGGAAGACAAGACGATACTGTAAACAAATAACCTTCAGCATCGGTTAGAGTCACCCGGAATGATCAAGACTCGGGGAAACAGCACGTTTTCTGTAGCCAGGGTCGGAGGGAGGGCATGGGTGAAAAGAAACCATCCTGTATTCCCAGGAGTGGAAGTTCAGCTGTTTAATGCTCAGAGAAATTAGAAAACCCAGGAACTACATCTGAGACTCTCACTTAGCATGAAGCTCATGAAAGACCAGTTAGAAACAGACTGAACCAGTATGGCTCGTCTGGAAGGGTTGGACATGTTTTCATGTGTAACTACTGTCTTCTTCTGTGGTTCTTTCATGGCGTTTCTTTACATAAACGGCGCCTTATCTCCTACCAAACAAAGCTGCACTTTTAAATCTTCACACAGAGTTGTTTGTCCATTCAGAGACACCGTAGTTAAAGCGACACTGTGTAACTTTGTGCCCAAAATAATCAAAGAAATTCCTGAATCCAAATTACTTCACTATCAGCTCCCCCTAGTGGCCAAAGTTAACCTGTATCCCTTTAAAAAAAGAAATTTTTCTACAAAAAGTGGTAAATAAGCTAAAATAAATTATTCTTTCAGATAGTCTGACTCTTCATCCTGTTCCCGTTTTATATGAGGTGAGAAAAAAAATTTTTTAGCCTCTGCATCACATCTGTAGAAGGTGGCGCGTCACATCTGTGCAGAAAAGGTGCAACTTTCACGTGTGAAAACCTTTTCATGCTGCTCCTGAGGCTGAAGGGTCTGCAGAGGCACTGGGAGAAGAACTTGCAGAGCTCCAGGACGCAGGGCTGCAGCTTGTGAGCGCTGACCGTTGTCGTGGCGTCGGAGACGGACTCGCCGTGAAGCGCTGATCTCCTCCAGGGACAGCCTCTCAACAGACGGAACGATAGGTCTCGTCAGTCACGCGTGTTTAACACCTTCACATCACACATAACATCTGCAACCTTTTACCTCCCAACTCACCCCACCAGCTCCCAGAATAACGTTTTAAAATGAGCTTTTATGAGTTAAAGCTCCCAGATAATTGATGCTTGGCCACAAATAAAGGCAAAAGGTGAGCACACTCATGATAATTAACCTTTGACGTCTCACAGAGGTGATTTGTAGATGTTACATTTCGCTCAGAGGTAACTCTATTACTGATACACAGACAGAGATCTAATTAAAACGCACATTATAATTCACATTCTGCACATATTTGCTTATTTTTTAGTTTCTATTAAGACGTTTTAGGTATCTAAGAAAAGGATTTTAAATGCGGAACTTAATCTTTTTAGGTGTTTTATCTCTTTTTATTGATTCATTAAAGTCAGTTTGTCACTTTTAGGGCATTTAGAAATGTTAAAAACACGTGCTACATATGGAAAATCCACCAGAGCTGCTGTGTTGATAGCTCACCTGCTACCACTCAAAATTCAAGAAGCAGTCAACAAGTGCTCAACATGTGGGGAAAGCTCTGATCCAAACTAAAGGGGGGCGACTTTGACAGCATATTAACCCTAATTCTTTAAGACTTTTACAAGAATATCATCAAATTTGTCCCAAAATCACCCAAATCCCTGCAGGCATTTTTATTTTTTAATAGAAAGTGAGCAGAAAAGCAGCATGCAGAAGGTGGAGCTGCAGCTTTCTGCTGCCGATGTGCATGTGCACCATGCGACCAACACCTCCGTCCGAACATAGGATGTGCAGCGACTCCTCACTGCGCTGCACGTTTATAACACATGCACACAAATTACACAGGATGCTTCTGGTGCTTGTTGCCAGGCAGAAGTCAGAGGGAGGGGCCATGGCTGCTGCGGGATGCTGCTGCCATCTACAGCCCTGTTCACCAAATGGAGGTACAAGAACCCCTGGGGGTACTTGAGATAATAAAATCCCAAAAATATTTTCTGTAAATATGAATTAAACCTTTCTGAGAGTTTATATATTCTCAGTATTCAGTTTTAACACGGCGGGTGTTGAACAAGTGGTGAAAAGATTCCCTTTAGCTGGATAAGCTGAAAACCCAAAACTCGTTGCTTTTGTTTGATACCTTGATTGCCACGAAATTTACAAACACGTCTATGTTCTGCAGAAGCTTGAAGGGGAAACTAAATTTATCATGGTTTGCACACCTTTTCCCAGGAATTAGTCATGACTCATTGATAACATGTTTGTCCTTTTAAAATGTTTGAAATATGGTTTTTTTATGCAGTTTTAACAAATTGGGTGCTGATGGTCAAGTCATGTTTACTTGTGTTCCCAACCAGACAGATCTGCATTGGTTAGGGGGTAATTTGCTTGAAAGGTACCACATCGGACAGGGAGGTCAAACATACGGCCCGGGGGCCAAAACCGTGCCGCCAAAGGGCCTGCAGGATGAATTGGGCCAAAGTTACTCCAATCAAAATAGGAAATACCAAATAATTTTAGTTCCAGATACCTGTAATTAAATGATTTGTCAATATTTAATATATAAAATGAAGTAAATACTGTATGTAAATAAATGACTAAAAACGAAACTTTTATTACAAAATACGAAATAATATAAAAAAAATGTCAAATTTAAAAATGAGAAAATTAAATGAATTTGCATGACAAAATATATTTGTTTAAAGATATAATAATTATATTAATTTATACAATCTATACAAAATAAACACATTTTCTTTAAATGAACTAAAATGTAAATGTGTAACTGGGGCAAAATATTATGGAAATTGCATTTTTTGTGGAAAATTCAGATTGTCGATAGTATTTTCTAAATGTTTAGACCATTAAACAAGGTACTAAAAATTTAAAAATGTGAAGTTTTCCTTATTTTCAAGATTATTATGTTGTCATTTTACTGGTTCGGCCCACTTCAGATCAGATTTCGCCATGTATGGCCCCTAAACAAAATGAGTTTGACACCCCTGAAAAACTCATAAAACGACTGGTCTAGAGGGATGATACTGTCATCTAGTGGTCCTGCTGGGAAATGTTTGATAAGTTCCACACCCTGAGATCATCTGAGTGGATAAAATGACTATTTACGAAGCGCTGACCATGTTCTGCTGGGTTTGGTGATTTTCTTTTTAGTTTATCTAACTGTTGTGCAGCTTATTGAGAAAAATATATCTTTGTGAATTCATGATGAGGCATAAAAAAATGGGTTCAAAATGAAAATCCATACATTTCCACATGGATGGTTTACCTGGTTTCTCTGTTTCCACAGCCTTGCTGGGAGTTGTAGTTCTGCTGCTGGGAGTTGTAGTCCTTCTGGCCACCGTGGTTCCTGCTGCTGGTTGGACTGGGGAAAGTTTTGTTGGATGAACTGTGAGCATTGTGTGTGTAGCTGCACTGGTAACTGTGGTCACCGGGGTCAGACTAATTCCTGGGGAGTGTATTGTGGCTTTTGTTGACAATGTGGTGACTTGAGTCATTATTGTGGTTGTCTGAGCCCTGGATGTGACTGGAGCTGAATCGGTCGTCACTGACTCAGTAGTGGTTGGATGTTTCAGGGTTCTTAATGGTGACAAACTTGTGGTTTGAGCCCACGGGACTGTGACAGTCCCACTTCGAGTTGCACTGCGTAGAGTCGTGAATATCTGGGTCGTCCGTGACTTTGACGTCTCAGAACTTCGAACCGTTGATGAAGTGAAGGATGCTGAGGTTGGAAGTGTTAAGAGCTGAGCATCAGTGACCTTTGCTGTTGTTGACGGTGTTTCATCCGGAGTTGCTTCTGAAGCTGTTATTAAAAAACAAACCGGGACACAATGCATTCAATAAAATTACATATTTTTATTTTTTCAGCAAACTTCTAAGAGATAATCAAAGTCAACATGCAGACTCTATTTTCCAGGTGTCAGATCATGAGGCTAAAATAATGTAAAATTAATGTATGTAGATAAAACACCATAAAGCCCAACCAAAACAACGAAACTGGGCTTTACATATTTACTCTTTTTCCTCATTTCCTATTTCACTCCTATCCTCACTTAACGAGCTCGAGCTCAGCTTCATGAAACAGTATAAGCTGTGAACTACTGGTGTAGTACCCTAACGCGCCAGAGAGGGGCAGCAAAGCGCTGCCTGCCGTGCAGTCTGCACGCAAACGGGCAAGAAGAAGAAGAACAGGTTGCCAGTTTACGACTAGCCACGATGGCGGAGGCAACGAAACCCAAAAGACCCCGCTACGAATCACAAAAACGCCTAGATAAGATTCGAGGCAAAGCGACGGTCTACATAGGAGCCGGGTTTCAACGGTGGAGGCAGCTGAAAAAGGAGAAGAATCTGAAAACGGACGTACAAGTGGCCGCTCTTCTCCTAAACAGGTAAACACGGTCTTCTCCACAACCACCGTGTTGCTCTTCATTGACTTATAAGTTTGCTTATAAGGGCTCCATATTTGCTAAAATTAAAAAATAAAATAAATTATTAATAAGCAAACGATGAACTTGCAGCGTAAGATTAATCGCTCAACATAGTCGCTAGCGGAGGATATGCGATCAGGTCTGGCAACCTCGCGTTTGGCGGGGGAGAGTACAGTATTTTTGCCACAGTATTTTGAATATTAATGCACATTCTTACATATAACCCCTTTATTTTGATATTTAAACTCTTTCATATCTCTACAGTAAATAAAAAAACTGGTTTGGAGGAGTTTTTTTTTTTAATTGGCACCGCTCTTGGCGGGTCTTTATGACGCAAGCAGACGTAGTGCGCAAAGGCGCAAACCAAAACATGGGACACACTTGAGTGTTTGCAGGATAAAAAGAACAAGTTGGCAGGGGGAAAAAATGTTGAGACAACCTCCAGGTCCGGTACTATTTGTAACAGCTAAACAGCCGAGGAACAGGAAGTCTGCGGCGGAGAAAGCCGCCACGAAGCGGGCCTTGGATAAAGCTAGGGGACAAACCAGAGTCAACATCGGCGCAGCCTTTGATCGGTGGAGGCGGTTCAGACACCTGCAGGGGCTGAAAAGCGATGTGGAGGTTGCTGTTTTTCTGTTGGACAGGTAATCATTTGGTTTTTGCCTCCGGGGGAATTTGATGTTTTCATTAAATATGCAATGTTAGCAACTTTTGTAGCTCGTTTTAGCCCAAAGGTAACTATAGCTTCTCAGTCGGCGTTAAAGCCGCACTGTCAACTTTATTTATAAGCATGTTTAAAAACAAAAAAAAATCACCAAAGTACTGTACAACTGAGAATAATAAAACAGATATTAGAGGAGTAAATTACTATAGTAAGACAAACATTAAACAAACGATTATTAGAGAAAGAAAAATGCCAAAAGCACAAACTTTTCAACCTTCATAAAGTAGTTTTAATATCTGTTATGATTATACGTCGACTTATAACAAGTTAAATGGTCTGCATCGCTTTCACTGGTGTAGAGGAGGATGGCAAGAACTCACGATTAGGGATGTAAAGATTCACTGAAGCCATGATTTGATTCTCGATTTTAAGTTCTCGATTACTACTTTTTACAAAATTTGTTTATTTTATGTCCAAATGATTGTGTTTTTCTTATATTTGCGTTGTTCTCCCTTGTTTAAAACTCTGACCTTCTATTGCCTGTTGTACAAATGAAACTTAACATGGAACAAATAATTATAGATGTGGAAATGAGTTTTTTTTGTTTTGAACATCATCTGCATTGATTGCATTTCATGCATTTAAACCAGTATGAATCGATTTTCGAGTATCATTAAATCCCTACTCACGATTCAGTTCTGGTTCTTGGGGTGACGATTAGATTCTGTATAGATTTTCGATTCAAACCAATCTTAATTCACATTCAGTCCTCTTTTAGTAACAAAACGTGCTGATTAACTCCGTTCCTCTATAAGCCACAAACAGCTCTGAGCAATTGTTTCATTGGTTGAAAGAAAACTGGTCATTTTCATCAAAAAACGATTTGAACTTTATTAACATGGAAAAGTTTAACATGACATTGTCACTTAGCAGCAGCTTTGAAAGTCAAGCTAATAATTTTTAGCCTTTTAAGAAAATCGCTTCTTGGACATTTTGAAACGATTCTGAATCTTGATGAACAAGAATCTCGATTCCGATTGGAAACCATTAGAAACCCTGCCATACAAAAAAGCAACAAATGGACAGGCTGCTTTACGGCATACGTGAATACGGAAGTCGGTGCGACAGGTTACACGCTGTTAACATGGCTGAAGCTCCAAAACAAAAACAAAAAAAAGTTTTGTCTGAGGAGACAAAAAATAGCTTATAATGCTTAATGTGAACATATAGATAATTTATGATACAGTCATACTGGCCTGTCTGCTTGATTTTTTTTTTTCTCAAAGTGCACGAAAATTATACTTATAAATATGAAATGTCCAAAACTAGGTGTATCCTTCTCACCCTTTTCACCTCTGACCTTTTTTCATGTCCGGAAAAGAGATGTATGATTGATTTGATTAGTTTGACTATGTTTTCTAGACAGGATTAGCTGACCGTGAATTTTAGAAACAATTTAAATGTAGAGTGAAACCTGATTGAATAGTGATGCAAAAGACATGATTATTTGTGTAGATATATATGCAGAAGTTCATAATTTTCTGTTAAAATACGTATTTGTGGCGAATTTGATGTTAACAAAAACGTGATATTTTGCTCTTTGCAGAACGAAATAAAGACTTAAAAGATTAAATGTGTAGTGGACAGCTTTACTCTGTACCACGCTACATTAGGCCTCTGAAAGTAAAACCTTGCATCTTATAACATGCATTGGTTTCACCTTTTATGTTGAAGTTCCTGAATAAAGCAACTTTTTCAGCCTTTTCCGTATGCAGACGGTAGATAAATATATTTGCATATCTGGGAAAAGTGAGCAGATAGTTGCATCCCTGCTGAAAAGCTGCAGTAGGAGATGTTTTCCTGAAGCATTTTTACAATTATCTTTAAAGTCCCCTTTTATCACCGACTCCAACACAAAAATATAACATGTACTGAGCCGTGGAGCGGACACGAGTGGGCTAAAAACACCGTCCAACCATTTAAAACCAGCCCGTTCTTCGAGACTGAACAGCTTTTTGTCACCCCCCCACCCCCCCTGCGCGCGCGCCACCGAGTCGCGCGCTCCAAGACGTCTGTAGCACGCAAAGGCAGCGGAACAGCGCTACGTTAGCTAGCATACCGCATTAAAAGCAGTAAACACTGGGATGTAATGGCGGAGAAGGCGGCTGTGATGGGTAGGAAGAGGAAAACAGTTTGGGAGAAAGCCACAGCCAGGAGGAGGTCCGAGAGCGCGCGCAGTAAGAGCAGAGTCTGCATCGGTGCGGCGTTTGAGCGCTGGCGGCAGCTGAAGATACAGAAAGGGCTGCAGACCGATGCCATGGTGGCCCTCTTTCTGCTAGATAGGTAGGACAGCAGCGCCGGGACGTTTGGAAAAAGGAAAACAAAAACAATCAGTGCCGAGCAGCGCGCGTGAACTAACGGGAACTAGCGTTGCGCGTGGCCGTGCTCCGGAGGCTAAAGAAAGTGGTTCGGATTTTCCCACCACAGATAACCACCGCAGTTCTGTTTACATTTAACCAACGGTTTACCCCCATATACAAAGAATTCTGGTTTGGTTTTATTTCAGGATTAAATTAATTTATGTGACGCTATTTAGTTTGCAGCAAATGTCACGTGGTTTGGAAGACTAGAGGTGGAGTGCAGCAGATGTTTACATTTTATTTCATGCTATTTGTTCAGTCTGTACACCTCAGACATCCAAAACAACCTGAGTGCAGTCATCTGCGCAAATTGGGGTTGCAAATTATCAAGTAATTCATTAATTGATGGGTGTGTCATCTAAGATTAATTGATAAGCGGCAATTTTTCTGAGAAACTGAATTTCCCTCTGAATCAACAGGTTCCTTTCTATGAAATGCAAATCATATTCCTAAAAGATTTATTCTTAATAGTTTTCTGCCGCCATTGTTTAAGTTGTCTCGCACATTAAGAACTATACTTATTTTTATTGCATGTGTTTACTGGGAGCAGTGCTGGTTTCCTTTGAAATTAAAGGAATCAAGGACTCAAATCATGATGTTTCCAAGCTGATGTAAACATGCTGTTTATATAAGCAGTTTATAACAGCTGGAAAATGATGGATGGACTTCAGACCAGACTGACATGTGTCTCCTTTGTTTTCCACAGCTATGATGGAAAATCTTTGCCAGCTAAATCATCAGTGAAGAGGTGAGATTGTGTTAAATTAAATTAAATTAAAGTGTTAAATCATTAAATGGACCGACATGATGACTTAAGCAGGACTTATGTCATATCGGTCACTTGCTTCTGACTTTACACAAAGCATTAGTAAAGATAAAATGCCTTCAGTCGGGTGGTTTAGCTCATGTAGAACACGCCACATTGATATTATTTTAGTTTAACTCCAATAAATGGCCTCTTTGCAGGGAGGAGGACTTACCAAAGGAGCGGCTCGGCCTCCATGAAGAAGAGGAAAGGTTTGTGGAGCATGTTTTATCACCATCAGCAAGCAACTCAACACAAACCTGAATGAAATTTAAACCTAACCGGTTATGAAATCTGAAATCTATGGAAGACACTTTACATACGTTCAGCCTCAGAAACACAAACCTAGCAGCAGCTTTCCAGCCATGTATAATAAAACACCAATTTGGGTTATTAAAGGGACAAAATAAATCACCAAAATAACATTTTCAGTCTTTTTATTCTTTTTAATGTTTTAGGAGTTCATCTCCTTCCAGTAAAAATGGGAAGAAATCAGTTTTTGACAAAAGTAATAAATAAAAAAATGAAAATCATGACATTGTTTTTTTTAATTGTGATTCAATAGAAATATTTTCAAGAACAAGCAAAAAAATACAAAATATTGTTTGGGTTTTTTTTAAATTATAATTTATAATTTTAATTATTATATTAAATTATATAATATTAAATTATAATTGAGCAATTTTATTTTATTTGTAAATTGTTTCTTTAATGGAAGGGAGGAATCATGTTGCAGACAACTTGTGTATAATTCTTGGTTTAATTTATCCAGAAGCCCCATTTCATGAAACAAAGATTTTAAAACTTCTGCTGTTTACTATCTAATCATTAACTTAAAATAGAGGGGAAACAACTGATGATATAAAACTGTAACAAACCTGATGGTCACTGATGCTAATTTTACTCCATTTAGACACAATAATTTTATTCTCTGCCTTTTTTCTGAAAACTTATGGAATATTTTTAGGCAGCCATCCATGGAGATTGTTGTTGGCATCGATGATGTTTATGATGAAGGTGGTAATGAAGATGACTGTAAAGATGGTGGTGATGAAGATGGTGGTGATATTGATGATGGTGGAGGTGATATTGATGATGATGGTGGTGATGAAGATGACAACACCCTCAGTGCTAATTCAGACTCAGAGTGAGTATGAACACTTGGGCTTGGACGATTCGCTATCCTCACGATTCTATTCCTTTACCTTTTTTGGTGCTGATTTGATTTGTGATTCTCGTGATTCTGTGATTTTTGCAGATATTTGTGGAGAAAAAAAAGTATACTTTTGCTTTTTTATTTTTTTATTTTCAATGAGTAAAAAAAACACAGCTACAATTTTTTGCTACCATAATGTCTTACGAGACAAGTAAATAAATTTTTATTATTATTTTTGAGAAAATTACGATTTTGCGATGCAACTGTCCCACCCCTATTGGAAACACGGGTTACATGAATGATGTTTTCATTTGTGTCATTTTGTTGTTTTTATGCAGAGTGGAGCAAAAAGACGACATGCGAGATGCTTCAGATGAAGACGAGTCTACGGAGGAGAACAGTTTTAACGATGACAGTAGTGATGAGGACTATACACCCGGTTTAGAGACCCAGTAAGTTCTTTACTGAAGGTTTACTGTAATGTTAGTTTGTTTCTTTGCTCATTGCTTTTTCTTTATCTACAGAAAGAGTAAAGCTGTAAAGGTCAAGAAAATCCTCACTGTTGGCGTGGGAAACGAAGCGGTAAAGAGCGAGCCGGGGGAACAGCTGCCAGTGACGAACAACATTGAAGTTAAAAGTGAGAACAGTTTCCCATCACATTGGCTGTGTTTATTTAATCTGATTGTATAGTAATTCAGGCAGGTTTGAAGCACCTCGTCGTCATAGCATAGCAACTTAATTTATAAAGCACTTTCAGACAACAAAAGCAGAACGGAGCAACTTTATTTATAAAGCAATTAAAGACAACTAAAGCCGAACGGAGCAACTTTTACATATCAGGCACTTTAAGACAACAAAAGCTGAATGGAGCACTTTATTTATAAAGCAATTTAAGGCAACTAAAGCCGGACAGAGCAATTTATTTAAGACAACTAAATCAGAATGGAGCAATTCTTTTTTTAATAAAGCATTTTAAGTCAACAAAAGCTGAATGGAACAACTTTATTTATAAAACAATTTACGACACCTAACTTGATTCTCTCATTCACCTATCAAAAACCAGCTGATTAAGGCATTGCTATGGTGACAGAGTATAAAACTGATTTATCTTGCTGATCTACATGTGTATCTGAAAAAGATGCACACCATTTGGCATCAGATTTCTCCCTGAATGTGGTATAAAACAGCTGTAAGATAAACGGCTGAACAGAGTCCTGCACACAGATAAAAACATGGTACATAAAAACCAACGCACTAAAAGCAGATAAAACAAGTCTAAAATGGGTTTGAGATGAATTTTAAAGGTAAAGGAACAGTCAGATTAAATTCTGACTGAAACTGATACTGATCGGATCAGCTGACATGTTTACATTTTTATTCTGATTCTAGTTCGATTGGGCTCCATGTAAACACAGCTAATGTTGCATGATGTCATCTGAAGGTTCATCACCTTTAAGGCACATCAGCTTTAATTTTCACAATAAACAACATGTGTAACACAAGCTGTAAAGGAGGAAAAAAATCATTTTAACCTGCTTATCTAACTCTGTTATTTATTTTTTGCCGAGGAGAACCAAGGAAGAAGTACATCTGTCCAGACTGTGGGAAAGAGTTTCCCAATCGCACCTCCCTGAAACGCCATCTTGTGATCCACTCAGGAAAAAGACCCTATAAATGCTTCATATGTGGAAGAGGATTCACTCAGAGCGGAAACCTCAAAACTCACATGAAAACACACAAAGGTAACAGGAAGCTCTGTTCTCTGATGATGTTTTCTGAAGAAGACTAAATTCTTTAAGTCTTTATTTTTCCTCTTCATATATGACTTACAAACATTGTCCTACAGAATTATCATGTTTTTCAAATATAAAAAAACTGAATTATTTAACAATTTGGTTCTGTTTTGGTGCAGATTAGTTGATAGACCTGCCATTTTTCTACCTTGCAGGTAGAGCTGGACAATACATCAAACATACCCGATGTTAAGGGGTCCACGAAAGGTCTGATTATAAGCATCAAGCTGAAAAAACACCTAAAGAGATGCAGAAACTAAAACTGGGTTAAGAACTGTACAACACATTATCACAGACTGGAAAGACAGCGGAACCATAGTCTCCCAGTAGGAATTGTTGGAAAACATCATGAATTATCGTGATTGAAGAAAAACAACAGTAGACCTCAAAGCTATTTTTAATAGTAGGCAGAAACCCAAATATGCCTATATTCCATTTTAGATAAATACTTATCCAACCTGAATATATGGTCATGTAAAAGTGTGGGAATATCTCCATCGAAAAAAAAAATTAAACAGTGTTCTGCATGATCGAAAAAAAAGTTTGCTAGAGAGCAGAAAGACTGGAGCCATGATGGGTCTGATGGGTCCAGATAGACCCTGTTCCAGAGCGATGGAAGGAGGTCTGATGGGTCCAGATTTATAAAGTACTTGTACTCGCTAAAGTCACTTGATACCAGGAACGGATCCCAATTTATTAAACACAGTTTATTTTCACTTGAAATTTTCATTTTTATTTACATTTATTTTTCTTTATTTCACCATTGTTTGTTGTAAAAAGCATAGAAGAAAATAAAACCTACCTTCCAATTCATTGCTTTATTTTTTCAAGCGTGGTAGAAGTATTGGTATCGGTACTCAGTATTGGCACCGTATTGGTTTTGGAAAAAGTGGTATTGTTGCGTCCCTATAAATGATACAGAAACAATCTAATGATGGATGTTTTCTTTGCAGGAGAGCTGCATAAGTGGACGTTGGTCCAAGAGAAGAAGCAACTTCCAGAAGCTCCTGTAACCTTGAACATCTGCGGACAGTGTGGAATGGACTTTCCTGACAAAGAGCAGCTGGAGAAACATCACGAGAGCCACAAGAAACCTTATCCGTGTCCCGACTGCGGCAAGATGTTCAAATCGGAGAAATCTGTGGAAACCCATCAGCGCATCCATTCCGGAGAGTACTGCTGTTCGGTCTGCGGGAGATCTTGCGGCACGGCGCAGCTGCTGAAAAATCACATGGCGATCCACAGCGGCCAGAAGAACTTCCACTGCCACGAGTGCGGGAGATCTTTTCTACTCTATGCATATCTGAAAGGTCATCTCAACACGCACACGGGAGAGAGGCCGTACTTGTGCTCTGTTTGCGGGAAAAGTTACAGCAGACGGGACAGCTTAAAGTGTCACCTGCGGGTGCATACCGGAGAGAGACCCTACACATGCCCGAAATGTGGAAAAGGATTCCGGTTCTCTCAGACTTACCAAGCCCATTTAAAGACTCATGACAAGAAGCCAAAACGACCAACAAAACGTCTCGGGAGACCGAAGCAGCAGCAGCCACCGGTGGGAAATGATCAAAATGTGCCGCAGCTGGTGAACACGTGAACCAGCTTCTGCTCATTTTTATTTTTTTTTTAATGTTGAAGTCAGACAAGCTCATGGTCTGGTGCGTTGTTAGCAGTTTGAAGTAAAGACATTTACAAAGTAACTGGGTCCATGTTTTGTGTGTTTTTGGGTAACGTGAACAGTTCCAACACAAATACCACACGTGGTTCACATTAGAACCCCACCGATGCTGATATTAGGGGCTTTTAAAAGCTGATATATTGGCCAATATATGACATGAGCACATTAATGTACACAAGAAACAAACTTTACATGAACAAAGTACTACTAATACACAGAATATCATTCAAGACTAAGAAATAG
This sequence comes from Craterocephalus amniculus, assembly GCA_036024015.1. Taxonomy (NCBI): domain Eukaryota; kingdom Metazoa; phylum Chordata; class Actinopteri; order Atheriniformes; family Atherinidae; genus Craterocephalus; species Craterocephalus amniculus. The sequence continues at coordinate 42,457 of JAVQJG010278979.1, forward strand.
TACACCATAGAACTAAAATAAGGAAGTTATAGCAATTTTGATAAAGTTTATATATATACATATATGTTATATGTAATCATAACTGATAAATCTGTTTTAAAAGATTAAAACTTATCCTAGATGGTGTAGACGCCAACTTCACGTCTGCAGCCGTCAGTTTTGGCAGGAGGAGCTGAATAAAATGGTCCAAGCGCTGAATATCGCCCCCCTGGAGAGACTCACCGTGTGCAGTGGAGTGGATCCTGCCGGTCAACATAGAGCTGGTCCCAGATGGAGAGATGTGACTCAGATTCGTAGGCAGCTGGTTCCATTCTGAGGTTTAAAATAGACGTTTGGATTTAAGGACTGAGCAGCTCTTCAGCGACGTGTTGACGATAGCAGATGCTTGAATGAGCTTTTTAAAGGTGATGAATTACTCACCAGCAGGAAGCCTGAAGGAGGAGACGTTGGCCGCTTAAAAAAGGAAAAGAAATTTAGTAAAAGCAAACCAAGGAAAAACTAAACAGAAAACATTTCATAATAGAATTCTGGCTCAATAAAGCTTAATTTACTAGAAATAAAAGTACTTTTTTTTTATCTTCACCCTAATATTGCTATAAATGTCACTCAAATGAATAAATTGTTTTTAACCAATATATAATTAACAATTATAATATTAACCAATATTATAATTGTTAAGGTTAATAAACTGTTATAGCAACATTAGTTAATATTAACATAAGAAGCTACGCTTAAAATTTTTAAAAACATGAGAAACTGTCAAAAAACATAGTGAATATGACCAAGTATGTTTCAATAGTAAATACATTTACAGAGGAAAAAAATTTTATTTAAAACTAGCACTCAAAAATACAGCAGTTACAAATAGCATTTATGCTAGCAGATAGCTAGCCTCTGTTACGCTTTATGACATTGTAAGAGCCAATTGATGCAAGTCTATATAAGGCAGGAAATGATGTGTGTAGAGGGTGTGTTAGGCCGGAAAGGGAAAATCGGTTTTGACCGCTTTACCATGTCACGCTGTGAAAGAGC
>JAVQJG010278995.1:0-17217 GCA_036024015.1 Craterocephalus amniculus
AAAAAACGAAGCCATTTTCACACCCCAGACTTCCAAGCACATTTTCAGTGAAGTACCCTACCAAAAAAGGTGGATTTAAATGAAAAAGTGGGATTTCTGGGTTATGACACCTTTAATTAGACCTTTAAATAAGTCAAAATTCTTTTCTACAGCTTCAGTTTCAGTTTAACTTTCACACAAGACAGAGACCTTATCAACATGCTACCTCTTGTTGTGTATGCAGATATTTCTCTCTTAATATTCACACATCATCACTTAGATTGTGTATCAAGGAGCTGGCAAGGTAAAATCTGCAGATATTTGGACCAATTAATCCAGTTATTTACATTCTCACATACAGCTCAGCTGATTGTTTTCAACGTTTTTATGGCTTTAGTAGAATCCGCAGGAAGTGTTTTTGTCCTGAATCGCAGCAGTGAATAAATGTGAGTTTCAAATTAATTAAAGGCTTGGAAAACTCAGACAAGGTAAATGTGAATATCTAAAATAATAACAGGAGAGGAAATTAATCCAATTACTTTTGGGATGTTTTAAACAAAAATAATTTTACATATGCTCGCTTAAATAATGACATTTACTGTGGTAAAGGGATTACCAAATGAAACAAATGATGCATCTTTGTCTTAATATTTTCATGAATTTAAAATCATGCTAATCTTTTATCTCTCTGCATATACACAACCCTATCCCAATAGGCAATAAGCTAAATAAACAAGTAACTCCTGAAACCAGAGGTACTGTTTACATTTCACCAGTTATAAAAAAACAAATTGCACCCAAAAACTTTGGAGTCCTAACGAGGGAGCTGATTGAATGGAAGATCATTCAATACATTTGTGGACTGTTGATAGTACAGAAACCGTAATTACTGACTGAGGAGGGTGCTGGGGACTATGTTGACATGGTGTTACTGAACTGTGTTCATCTCTTACCTTCTCATTTTGCATAAGACCACTCTATAAATAAAAGAATATGTTGAAAATTTTAGGCAGGAAGATTGTAGCTTTCAGTAAAGAGAATGGCTACTTCCCATGCTGGTTTAATACAAGTTCAATACAAAGCAGAAGACAGCTCTATGCAATGGGAAAGTGAAGGTTAACTAAGTCACAAAAAGGAAAATTTATATGAAACCAGTGTTTACTACAAGTACATGCAACATAATGCTCACATTAAGTACTGTATTATTTTTTGGACTAATTTGATAAATTGAGTGTTACAATACCTTCAAAGTAGCCGCCATATATGGATTCCCCTCCTCTTCCATTTCCTGTAAAGACCAGCAATTTAATACAAATAAACTCTGATTTCTTCATGTTAAGTTATAGTTATTGTATTATTCTGCATCTCTAGGATAAAAGTAACTCCTCAGCTTTTTGTAGGGGGAAAAACAAACCAAAACACTCACACACACATAAAAATAGATAATGCTGTTTCTTTGAAGTGGTTGCCACAGTTAAGACACAGTTTGTCTCCTGGAAGTCTGCCATAACCAGCCACAAAGCCAGAGTGCATGTTTATGATTTATTCACATGTCAGTGAGGAAAATGCGATTAACATGTTTTTCCCCTCTTGGTTTATTTTCAGTTATAATCACTGTGAGTAATTATTAGGTGTAGAACTTATGAATTAGCATTTTCTAAAAGACATTTTATACCCACAGCAAATCGAGTCTGATCTCATAAATGTTTCTATAAAAATAAGCAGTTTGAACAATCTGCTATAATGTAAGCATTGGTTAATTAAACTTAATGAGTTAACATTCACTTTCACAGTAGATTAGCTTAAATCTTATTACCCTCTGTGAAGTCACCTCCCTGAATCATAAAGTTTTTCACAACTCTGTGAAATGTAGAGCCTTTATAGCACAGCTTTTTCCTTGTGTTTTTCCCGGTTCCCCTTTCACCTGCAAGTACATGAATATTAACAGTTTGCATCAAACACAAGTCATTCATCAGAGTGGCTAGCATCGAAAATGCTTCTGTGTAGAAAAGTCGATCTTGAATATTGCCTCACAGGGTTCATTGTGAACAAAAAGAGAAAGAGAAAACATTGTTGAGACACAATGTAATTCTAGCAAGTTTTTGTCAGGCACCCTTGTTGTTGACAAATCCTCACTGGACCGCAAAGTTAATTAATAATTCAAGTTGCTGTTTTATTTTAAAATGGGAAGTTTAAGTTTCGAATCGTTGAGCATTTTCCTTTCCTTTACCTGTATCAGCATTGTTTGAGGTTCGGTTACTTGTGGTTTCTAATAATCCTTTACTTAAATTGACAGATTAGCGACTCCGGTAAAGCCAGAGCCGAACTGTACCAGGCTGGACGGTGTGTATCACAGCACCATGTTGCACTCTCTTTGTGTTTTCACATTTACACTTAGACTAAGCAGCCAGTTTTCACTTTTGCCAGCATCACGTTCCCTGCAGCTATGTGGGGAGAAAGATGAGAAAGAAGATTGGATCTACTGCCTGCTTCACATCTGTCTGTAGGCAAACTGCCGCTAATACAGCTCTGCCAAGGGATCAAATTGGTTCAATGTTAAATGAAACTTTAGCCATTTGTAAAACTTAACTTGCACATCAGCATATTTTTTTAAAGATTAACTTAAGCAAAATCATTATTTCAACAAAATAAAAATGACTGATAAATGCTGAGATCACTGCAGCGCCAGCAAAAATGATGCAGTTTCCCTTTTATACCACTAGAATCAGTGCGTACACATGGCCGGGGCTGTTGTTATATTTAAGAATATATCTATGGTAAGTATAAGTACAAGATGGTGAATACTAAACTAGATGTACTTTTCCCAAAGAAAAGTTTCTTGTACTTTAATCATTATTTCAATAATGGGATTTTAAACATACAATCACTAATGATACAAAGAGAAGACATTAAAGTGAAACATATGCATGACAGAATACTACTCACCAGTGCATAAACACAGAAAGTTTTTGCTTGTCTTGGGACAAATATCTGAAAAAAGCTGAAAGACAATGCGCCCAACTAAAAATAAAGAAGAAAGGGAAAAGGCTCTTTAATACGACTCTTTTCAGTTTACTGCAAGAAAGTAAGCACTTTTTATTAAATATTGGTAATAATACAGAACATCATTAATTCCACAATAGTGAAACAGGGGAATAATCTTTCAGAGGCTAGAAATCCTATTAAAAAGTTCAATCTTTACATGCTTAAAGGACATGAGTTAAACGTTTCCTGTTCAGAGTCAGACAATAAAGAAACATCTTCGCAGCTGGCAGCAATTCTGACATTTTTTACCAGCCTAAATATGTTCCAACTGTATTACTCATGCTGAGATGGATTTTTTGGGGTTTTTGGAATCTGTTCACATCAACTGTAGAAAACTGCCTCTCAAAAAACAAGTAAAGCTACAATAATCCCATGACTAATCTTTACTGCAGCCATTCAGAAAAGATAGAAATGATGCCAAACCAGTCCATCAAGCCAAAGTTTGACTGAATTTTTCACTTTCATTTTGTAAAACAGAACATATAGAACAAATGACACAGATAAAGTGCCTTTTCCAATTTGATCTGATACCCTCCTGTAATAAAACAATGAGCTGATGATGTCCACATCTTCCCTTAAGTTGATAAAGAATTCCCTTACCTGGCTCCCGGTTAAGTTCCACATCAAAGTAGCACTGAGGGCGGTCCTTCACCCCCATTGTGGCCAAAGTCCAAGTGACCTAAAATACAAAGGAAAGGCTGAGCATAAATAAAGCTAAAGGCTTCTGTTTAAGCCAAAATAACTCCTCTTAAAAGGTTTCCTTTTTATACGACAGTCTTAGCCTAGAAAGGCGCAGCCTGATGAGAAGTGTGTGGGAAAACATTAAAAAGACTAAATGGCAGCCGAGAAAAATGAAGAGACTGATGGGAGGAGAAAGTGATGAGTGATGAATGTAATTCTGAGCTTGCTTTGCATGTAATCTAACAAACCGAGACAATCTGGCAAAGGTTGTTATACCTAGCCGAGGGGCCCTGTCACTTTATCCTAAGGTTACTACGGCACAATCCAAAAACAGACCTGCATTGTAGCCACTGAATAACCTGCATCATGTTACTAATCTTGGCTGCACTTGGTTTACTAGAAATGGGGTTGTCAGACTACAAATCAAACTAAAGAAGGAGAACAACTCAACATTGCCAACACAAGGACAAATCACAAGCACAGACCTTTCTTTTAATATCTTTAAATAATCACATTTGATGAATATCTAATTAGATGCATCCATTAACACTTAAAAATCCAGATATAAAAAGTTCATGTTTACCCTTTCATGCATAAACTATCAAGAAACAGTTCCACTTTTTTTCACAGAATTCACTTCCATAGACATATACAGTGATGCTTTATTTCTCAATCATATTTTACTTTTTATTTGCTTCATGTATTTTGATATTTTATTCAAAATTATTGATTTAATCTGCTTTTCATATTTGTATTATATGAATATTCAATAAAACTATTTGCTGTATTGTATTATTTTCCTGTTTATCACAAAAGAAAGTTTGGTTATTACAATGTATATAGGTACATATAAATATTTATTCTACAGCAAGTGACAGTGTATTTCATGACACTGATTTCCCCATGTAAATACGTGCAAACAGCTTTCAAATAGGTGTCCACTGTGGTAGATAAGACCGATTTTAAGTAAATGAGCTGAAACGTAAGTCCATATTTTACTGGACAGATAATAATGAGGGAAGAGAAGCAAAGCAGCTACATTTCAGACTTCTGCTGCCTGTGAAACCAGTAAAACAATGAGAACAATAACACTACCAATTAACTGACCGGACAAATGAAATCCATTCACACTATGCAATAAAGCAAATTCGTTGTTATGTCAAGTTATTCATCAATTCAAGTTGAAATGTATTGTCCAAGTAAAATGTCCTCATTTACAGCACAGTGGTACGACTGTAGGTCTGAGAACTATTATTAGTAAGAGGTTAGATAAGCTGTCTGCAGGATGGATATATTTGAACTTAGATTTACTACAAGCTCGAGCCTAATTGTATGGGCGCAGCAAAACAACCGCATATTTCTAAGATCCCCTTTGCAAACAAAATGTTAGCGCTTCCGAAACGGCTGAGCTAACATCAAGCTAAAGTTAGCGCAGCAGCGGATAGTACATTTCCCTCAGCTGCGATGATAATTCAAATTCAGCTAAAGCTTGAAAGCCACATTACATGTTATCAAAAGTTGTAAATGAATCAACTCACCTATGCACAGTAGCTAGCCAGTTAATAAGCTAGTCACTGACGGTCGCTAATTAGCTTGTGCTACTTGCTACTGAGGGACTGTTGAGCCGAGCGGCGATGAGTGCGACTACAATATATTTGTCCTTCCTGTTTTACCGTAGAAGATTTGTTGTGGTTGTTGTTGTATGCTATCTACAAGCAGAATTTAAGTTAGCACGCTTGAAAATTCGGAGCTAAGGTTTTCCCTCTTGTACTAGGTTCTTCAAATATTTAATATTAATTCTTTTTTAAAAATTATATTATATAAAGCTGGCTTCCTGCTGTATGTGTATTTCTTTGATATGATGTTATAGTTAGCTAACTTGCAGTAGCTTTGTAATAGGGTGCAGAATGAACCCAAGAATAATGAGGTAAGGTGTAAAAAAGATTAAACTAAACATTCATTTTACCTCACATGAAAAACATAGATTCCAAGTGTAGCTTAAAAACGAAGAGTCTGTATAGTTTTCCTGCCTACGCATTTAAAGTCGTCATCGTCTTGTAAATCATTTGACGCGAATGTTTTTGTAATCCAAATTCGTTATCAGGCTTTTAAATGCAAGATATGTAAGATATTTTTGTATTTTATTGTATGATCATTGCACCTGTGTTGGTTTTCAGTTATTATATATTAAGATGTTGAGTGAGGTGCAAGTTTTCATGTTTACAAGCCTTATCTATTTGCTCCATTTGATAGTCTGGACTTAGTACTTTTTATTTTATTTTCCACCACAAAATAACCCATTGACAAAATGAACAGAACTGTTGTATTATTAATGTATTATAATAACACCACAAATTTAAATAATATAAAATTACTTTAATAACTTCCATGTAGATACAATTTAGATAGAATAATATATAAATGTAGCATTGCTGATTGTCTTGTCTTTTCCTCTACCCCGTGAAGGTTGTTTGTTCTTCATGGACCCAGTGGATCATGTCTCTGATCCTGTTCGCCTTTGTGGTTCGGGTCAGGGATGGACTCCCCCTGTCAGCCTCCACCGACTTCGAACACAACTGGGAACTTCAGGAAAGGAAGCAGCAACTCAGAACCATCAGCAAATCACTGGCCTGCTTCCCAGACAGGGGCACCATTAAAGGCCAGCAGCTCAACATTCAGTAAGGATTCTATTCTATTCAGGAAACAAAGCGGCAGTAGACTGATTCATAGCAGAAAGAAGGCAGACAAAGTGACACCATGCGAGCTCAGGGCATCCGTGTCACACTGAGTCAGCCTGTTTGTTTACTAAACACCTTTTCTCTTCTCACCTGTTCAGCTTCGTCTCCTCAGAGGGTGTATCCTACATGACTGTGTGCCACTGCAGCCTCCCTGTTGCTAAAGCCTTCTGCTTCCTGGAAGATCTGCGCTGGGAGTTCACAGCATGCTTCAATAGCACTGTTGTTGCCTTGGCAGCCAGACCATATCCATTTTTGGAATTTGGTAAGGGTAGCGAAATAGTATAATCTAGATTTGATACTTTGGTATTACAAAGGTATGGTATTGCCTCTGAATAAAGATGCAAATCTGAATGTAAAGATTTTTATCCATCTGCTATTATCCAAATCTAAATCACCTTTTTGACTGACAGACAGCACTATTCAAAAGCTAAAGCAGCAGTACAACCAAAGTGGTGGTCCGGCACTTGAAGTGACTTTGGCAGAAGTCCAAGAGGATCTGAGGAGAAATCCACCACAAGTAATTAACTTGGATGACGTTCAGCTGACCAACGGCATCGCAAATGGGCACATAGAACAAGGTCCTGCATGTGGTAAGGCTAGTTATAAACTGCACATTTATAGAAATTGAATTGTTTGACTGGTTATTGCTTTGTAAATAAACTGATTCCTGTTGTTGCTTTTTTTTGTCTGACAGGTCAGAATCAGAGGCTTGAACCAGTGTCAGCACCAGGCATCCTTTCTCTTGTCCTCAATATCATGTGTGCATCTTTGAATGTGATTCGTGGGGTGCACCTTGTTGAGTACACGTTCCAGGTGTGGCCAGTGTAAACATTGAATAGTAGTTATTTCAAATGAAAAATGACCGGCGGCTTACGAAAGTTCAGATGTTTGTTATCTGGAAACTCTAATGCATAGAAATCTTTTTGATTGATCAGGATAAAAGCAAACCTTCCTTCAAAACAAGTAATTATTAAATTTTTCTTTCCTCTTTGTTTTACAGGATGATTATGAAGGCATTTGGAACGTTGTGGCATTTCTTCTGGCATTTATCTGCTGTGCTTTTCAGGTAACTATCAGCTTACATTTTAACAGGACTGCTTGTTGTAAACAGAAATGTGCCAATTTGAAACTTTCTGGGGCTTTTCTTTGTGACTGACTCTACAGTGCCACCTCTACCTGTTCCACTCATCTCTGAAGAAACTGAAGTCCTTCGCTCTGTTGAGCGTGATCGTCCTATGCAACTTTTACCTGCTCGGCATGAGGAACGTGTGGCAGTTCATCTTTCACATTTCCGTCGCCTCAATCTCCACCATTCTCATTCTCACTCGGAAACTCCAAGACAGAGCCAATGACTGTGGGGTGTGAGGAGCGCCGGCCAGTTTAATGCACCGCAACACTCCGGTGTTCAGCGCCGTAGAATACAACAGGGAAGTAAATGGCTTAATCAACATAAACTTATAAAAACAGACACAGGAAATTAGTCTCACCATGGAAATTTTTACGTCAAATACATATTTTCACATGTACAGCAAATATTTGCACTTTTTATCTTTTGTTTTCATGACTGTAAAGAAAATACAGTCAAATGCAGTTATTTATGGATGCTTGAAAATGTCTTATTGACCTTTTAATGAGTAAGAAAAGGACACATTTTAAACAGATGAAGGAGTTTTTCTGTCAATGTTGCTGACCAAAGTTTTTCAAATGTAGACAATAATGTCAGTGTCTTAACTGTTGGGGCTGGGTTGATTTAATGGCTCACACAGTTCTACATAAAGCTTCAGCTCTGAGCTGCTTCCGCAGGACTTTGATTATCTTTGCATAATCAGTTTACAGTTGATTTAATTGTACTTTAAGATGGCATATTGGTAGGTGTATGACACATAACTTATTTAGAGTAGTTTAAATGAGTATTTGTGAAACATAGGGATAGCGGGGTTACTCATTTTTATATTAGTTTAGAATTGTCCCTATTTAGGCTTATGTAATAAAATCCAATGGGGTGATTTCACTCCTTAATGTGTAACATAACAAATGCTGTTGATTAGTTTTATTAATTCAGCTACATTTTACAAATCAACCAGAAAGTGCTCAGTTGTTTTCAATTCAATGGCTTAATTATTTCATTATTTAGGTGCCGATTTTAGTCTTGAGGGTCTGTTAGGTTAAATGTAAACCTGTTGTTTTAACGCGCATACAACACCCAGAAGCCTTTCTTTTCTTTTTCTACCATGAAAGAAAAGGCTGATAATTTACTTTCTTTTCTTTTTTTTTGGTAACGTTAAGCGAATGTAAGATATGGAGGCACTGATTTAATGTTTTTATATATTTTAACTTGTTAAAACTGCACTATTAGGTTTAGGTTTTTAGTGTTGGTTATTGGAATAGTGGTTGAAAATGATTGCTTGATTAGGTTTTGCTTACATTATTTTCAATAATTTTTTTCTGGAAATATTTACTTCAGACATTATTACTGCTCAGCAGTCCGCAGTCAGAAAAAGAAGTTAGAACAACCTAATTAACGACTGGCCAGTCATTACACAGGAAAGTTGTTTAACCTGAAACTTTAGACAACAATATTTAGTATGACTTTCAAGATTTAGCTGAATTATTACTATTGCAGGTAAGGGAAATGTAACAGTTGCTGTACTACCTTTAGCTTTATGTTAGTTTAGCCACACCATTTTTGGAGTGCTAGACTGTTTTTTTTATGGTCTTTATGTCCCTACTCTGCCTGTAGTTCTCTTATTATTAATGTAATTTAAAAGATTTAGTTTTCCACACTTGTGTTTAGATACAGATGCCTCACTGTTGTGCTGCTACATAAGGAAACTAGAGGCCTGTAAATTATCTGCTAGAATGGACAAATAATTTTTTTCTACTTGTTTTTCTCTTTCATTCTTGGTTTGGGGCCTCTTCTGTTTTTGTTGGGTTTTTTTTAGACATCATTTGGACATAATGTTTTTCTCATGTGGTGTCTAACAACTGTTGCGTGATTGGTTAGAAAATTGAAGGGATTGTGGTAAAGTTTTTATTTCCATATTTCAGTTTTTTGTAACAGTTGGATGAGGCAGTAAGGAAGTATAAAACTTTATCCGACACATTTAGGTATTTAAAAACATGGACATCAAATTTAGAGAGTGGTAATAAAACAATGAAGATGGAAATGAAGAGGAGGTTAGTGTTTGGTTAATTTTGAGATCACCGCACAACAAACAAACAAAAACAAAAAAGGCAGCAGTATCATAAATTATATGTGAGCCAAACAGCATATATTTTGTTTTCAAAAATTTCCATTATTTTGATGGCTTCTAACCATCTGATCTTACATCTGGTCAAACTGGTCCTCTACCAGTTACTTTCATGTTGTAGCCTGTGAACACGGAGTGTTAATTTCCTATGATATGTAGAAAAGATGCTTCAACCTAATGCACCAATGCACAGCAGGCATGATAGAAACAAGTATGCATAATTAAATGTATATTCTTGGTTTTAGTATAAAATGACTAAAAAGAATGGCATCCATCAAGCAGCATGTTGACTGTAATAGTAACATAATCATGGCAATAACAGAACTGTAAAATCCATCCATGATATTTTGACCCTCGTTTGATCTGGAAAACTCTTCTTACCATTCAAACTTCTGGTTTTCTCAGGAGGAAAAGTCATTGTTAGTTTAGCTGCATAGCTGCTGGTAGATGAGTGAGCTCTGCATTTTTAAAATTATTGTTTCAGTTTTACTCTGAACTCTGGCACAGGGCTGAGTTTAAGCAGATTTATCTTCCTAGATTCAGAAATGTTTAAATATTGAAAAATGTGGGTGACAAGTTGTTTCACCGATTGTGCTGCTGGGTTTTTCCTGTGCAGGACATTGGAGATGTTTTTGATACAAATGAGGTTTTAAAGGTTTGACCGTTTTCAGGACAAGACTTGTGTATTACAGTGCCGAATGAATGAACTATCTACATATTTTAAAGATGTTCTTGTTGTTAATAATCTGGTGAACATTTTAATGAAGGTTAATTATCTTTTTTATGAAGGTTTTGGACCTAATATAAAAACGAAACATTTGACAGCCACCTTAATTTTCTTGGTACTTTTTTGTTAGGAAAACCATCATTGAAAAATGGTTTCTCCAGTTTAATCCAAAGCTCTGTAATATGTATCTCTGATTTGATTCTCATGCTGTTTTCATGGCTGCAGAAGTATTTTAACCACATTATTCATTGTAACTGCCAAAAAACACTGGTGATTATGGGGCTATTTATTTTTTTTTGTAATTTTTTCTGCTATTGTGAAACTGACATTTCATTAATAAATAGTGTCTTTTTCCTTTTTGTTGTATATTTTTGTGTGAATACAGTGAATTAGGCATTCAATAGTGCTATGAAAGTGGGAAGTATTTAAATTTTAGAGCAAGAAACCAGAATTTACCAGTGTATCCTTACAGTTTTACAGCAGATGGAGCCCTTCCACTGTGTTACAGTGATAGCGTGTCTTTTCAGACTATGTCCCATTCAAAAACAACCAGTACTGTGTTCAGGCACAACAATTATGGAACACATGCAACATGTTGTATTGCAGGCTCTCATAGCATAAAACAGATAATATTCTAACAAAATGCAATATTTTCTGATATAATATAGTAGGCGGTGTCATAGTAACAGGAAATTGTTCATTACTTCCTGTCAAGATATTTTTACTTAAGTTGGTACAGAAACTTTTGATATATTAATATTCTGCCTGAAAAACCCTAATGCTTTTATGTTCAGTAACAAACATTTTTGATGTGAGCCAAATTTGTACTGAAAGATAGACCCGTCTGCATTTAGAAACAGCTCATTTTCAACAGGTAAAATAGTTCTTACAGAACAGTTAACACATACATTTAATTAATTTAATAAAGATTTTGTTTAAGATTTATTTACTTAAAGGTAAATAATAAGGGAGATGCATGCAACTCTTTGTAAATCTGAGATAAATTACCTTATCCTTCCTTCAACGTTCACACCAATCATCTCTAAACAGGAGAATCAGGTTGAGCGCCTCTTTTTGCCCTTCATCTTAAATGCTCCACTTAAGCTGACTAGCTTTGTTTTTGGCTGCAAGCTTTCTGATTCAGTGTCACTCAGTGGTAACCGAAAACAAAAGTTACTGGATATGAGTGGCGAGTATATGCGGCGCAAATAAATGTCGAACTAAAACCACTTTTTCTGAAACTTGGCATGATGTGTGAGCGCGGAACTGAGTTTTTATAGAAACTGACAGAGCTTTTAAAAGGAAAAAATAGCCGCAAGCGAAATACTAGGTTTGATATCAGCTTTCTAATATTCAGTCATAGCCCGTTACACTTATGTTATACAAGGGCACAATATCCTAGTGCAGTAAACACATACCAAGTAGACCAGTCACAGCTATGACTGGCATGTCATTACATTCCTGTGGAAATGATTGTGTTCTTCTCTCTATAACATACTCAGTGTAGTAACATTAGAAATAAAACACCTTCATATTTTTGTGGGTGTAATGTGGTTGTACGAGGATCAGTGGCTGGTTTCCTTTGCAGGTCTGGTTTACTGACTGGTGGTACTGGTTAGCAAGGATTGTGTCTGACCTCAACGACTTGTGTCCACTGGGGTCTGTCTAAGCCTGATCTGTGTTGTTCTTGTTATACAATGTGATGAATATCTCTCATTGTCTTAATTTATTTTGTCCTTTACAGAGTAAGTGTGGATAAGAGGCCATATTTCTCCACATTTTAATGTTACAACTTACTTTGAAATCAACTAGCAGCCTTGCTAGGCCCTTGTTTGAACTGAACTGGATCATGTAGCACTAGCTTTGTCAGCACTTCAACTAACTTGGATATTTCCATACCCTATTTCTTTTCAACCCCAATGTGAAACTGTAGATTAACTGAGTTAATGTGCAGTACCTTATCATCTTCAGTCAAAACTAAATGCTGGGGAAACTATATAATTTCCCCGCATTATCTTCAAACTAATTTAGCGTTACCATATAGGCTAATTACGTAGCTGTAGGCTAACATTAAGTCCTGCTTTCATAGCATCAGTAGTTGTACTTGAACAGGGACTAAATTCCTTCAAGTTATGTGCAGCCGGATGTCACAATTTGTAAAGGATGACTAATGAGAAACCACTTTGAAATTGACTTCAGACTTGCCCAACTAAATGTCAGTGATGGCCCGTGCCACCCTGGCAACCCTTCTCACTACACTTGATGTTAATGTCAGATTATGTAAAAATAAGGTGTTTCTGACATCAAATGGCTCACTTCAGTGTGACATTTGCTTTGCAATTGTGAAGATATTTTAAACCCACCTACAAATATACAAACTCAAAAGCAAAATGTCTTCTGTGTCACAAAAACGTTGTAAACCCACGCTGTAAATCAATATCTGAAATAAACCCATGAAACAGCAACCATAAAATGACTTAAATGACTTATGGTTACTGTTGTCTCTGTTATCTTTATGTATTTGTACGATCAGTAAGCCTCATGTTAAAGCAAAAAATGTCAGGTTAACATATTAAACAAACAGAGTTCTTGTTGCCTTTTGAAAACCTTGGTTCGCTTTGGCTGCTTTTAACCTGACTGCCGATGCTCTTGCTAAGTAACTTGCCTTAGGCTTACTCACCAAGCGGATTTAATTTTACTTAAATGTTTATGGTTCACGTTTCATTCGCATGCAAACACACACAGAACATCAGAACAGCTGATTTTCATTTTTATTTTTATGTAAATGTGAGGTGCAGCGAAATACTATCTCAGATAGATTGATCCAGCATTTAAAACATTGCGTTGTGCTGAAAGCTCCCATACCTATGGCAAAGTAACAGACTCAAACTCTGCAGCCATGCCACTCACGCATTTGTCAGTTTTTATCTGCTAAAATGTAAGATTTCTTAAATAAGATGTTGAAAATATAAGCTGACAGAAGAGATCAGCAGTTCCCATCAGGGAATGCTTGCTACCCAGAGAAATATTGACAAGCCTGTGAAGTTATTCAGCCAATTACTGTAACGCACATATTTGGAAGTCTCTGAATACAAACCCTTATACTGAGTAACACACATGGCATGTTGTCACTGTTTGTGAGATGCTGAAAAACATGTGTTGCAATAAAAGAGGCATAATTCAAACATCTGAAAAGCCTGAGGCTTATCTGGATGATATCTGGATAATGATAAACCACCATAGGTATTGACAAAAAATTGATTTAGTTCAATTCAGCCTTATTTATAAAGCATCAATTCACAACAAGGTCATTTCAGGACACTTCACAGACAATCGGGTCAAGCAACTGTGTTGTCGTCCAATCAGTACTATCATAACAAATAATATCTTAGCTAAGAAAACCCAACAGCTTGGACGGAATCTTGACTTCGATCCATTCCCCCATCATGAACATGCTTGGGGCAACAGTACAAAGTAAAAAACCCGGCTCAGGGAGAAATATGATCTCTCCTAGTTTTCAGCCTGGCTGCAGCATTTTGGATCAGATGGAGACTTATGACTGGGCAGTACCAAGCTACCCACTTCTATGGTTATCTTGGTACCTTTTATCTCTTTAAAAGCTTGTTATAATTGTTGAATCTAATGGAGAAGGGGAACACAGAAAAGTGACCCCAGGAGAAAAATGAATTGAAATGCAAATGATTAAGTTGGACCAGCTCGCTCCTTTTAGAGCTGGTTTTTGGGCAGAGGTACTGTGGACGTTTGAGTCACTATCTGTGGTAGAAAAAAGCTGCTTATCAACAAGTTACTTAGTTACATTTCACCCCTTGCAGAATCTTTGTGACTCATTTATAAAAATAACCAGCCATAAGATTTTACTAAAAACTTTTCATTTTACTCCATCAAAGTCTCATCGGTTATTTCTGAATGTGCTCGTTGAATTTGCTAAAGTTTGTGTTTTATGTGCAGTGGACAGATATGTGGAGCATTTTGTTTTGTTGAATGGAAGTGAGCTGAATCATGATGGCAGAGGTTAGACAGTAAAAAAAACCCACAGACCTTGGGGTTTGTATGCAGGGTTCTCACACAAAAGACAGTCTGATCGCACATGGGATCCTCACAAAATGCAATATAATTGAAATTTTTGCAGCAAGGTCAGATTTGACCATTTTGACCATCATAGCCATTCAGAACATTGGGTATAGCAAAGGTTAATATGCACACAGTAATATGTTGATTTTTTCCTGTTACACTGTTTTTATACTTCATTTCAAAAGCAGCTCAAAATTACTGATCTACTGTATAATTACACCAAATGTGTGGTGTCATCACCCGTACATGAAAAAGATTTCTTCAATTCTCCCCTTTTTATAACACTTTTCTTTGTATTGGAGAAATGATAGATTAAAATCTCTAACTCTAAATATCAACTTATATGGAATTAGTGATTGTAAGATAGTGTGATTATATTGCCATAAATCACTATATCTCCAACTTACTGTATTTTTTTCCATCATTTTTCTAGCTTTTATGTCCTTTTCACATTCTTTCTTTCAAATTTACCAACATAGCAACACCAAGTAAACAACTAACATTTCCATAATGTTTCTAATTTTTTATAAATCCTACATGTTCAGTACAGTTTGTAAGGTTCTTGTTCCAACCAATGCAACATCACATATTTTGCATTTCATTCTGGCTGGATGGAGCCATGGGAAAGAGGCTAATTTTCTCAGTTTATCAGTTCAACTAAAAGTGCAAATAATTACTGAGGTGTAATATCCATTTTTGCGAGGTGTAAAGTGCTGATTTAATTCATCTGGCTGTGTGTTTTGGAACCACAACTCTATTAACCTAAATTATATATCAGTAAAATTTCTCAAAATAACTTATTCAGAAGGTCAAGCCTGATCTAACAGAGTGGATGAAAGGGGGGGGGGGGGGTGTCTTTTGGAGTAGGACTGCGTGTGAAATTACTCTGAGCCTTGGTGGATTTAATCAAAGTAAGTCTCTCTGGCAACTACTCCTATCTTTTTAATCTTTGTCTCAGTTTCTCTGCCCAGCTGACAGCCTCCACTTTGGCCTTTCCCATTAATTTCAAATGCATCATTCATCTTTCAGACCATGAGCTTTAAGTTTGGTGATTTCCCTGCAGAACTTTCAGAAGTGGGGAATTGTTCTCTGCCATCACATACAGTAGGTCAGAGGAAATCTTTGCTTTGACCCCTGCATTTATCGTTTTTGTGGTACTTGGATGGTACAGATGTTTCCAATAAAAACATGCAGTGATGACGTTGGAGTAAAATGTGGCACAATATTTAATGTTTCATTCTCTGATATATTTTTCTCTCTGTCTAACTTCTCTTTTTCCATGTCCTGCATTGCAAATGTAGAAAAAAAAATTTCAAAGTCACACAGTTCTGCAGCCTTTATGAATTGGCATGTTTTATAAAAGAACTACAGAAATCTATCAGATTCTTCATTACACCTCAAATATACACTGCCTGCTTTAATAACAGCGGCAGAGATTTTACACTCACACCGTGTTCCAGCTACAACATGTTGATCAGGTGCTCCACACCTTGAGACTTGTTCCATATGCTTATGAGGATGTTAAACAATTTATAAAACTGAGGCCTTTGTTCTCTGTTTCTGCTGAGCTATCTCTAAACATCACAATGCAGAACTACATTTCTCCCTGCCTTGTAGATTTGTGGGTGGTACAAATAACTAATTAAAGATGAAGCCATGTCATGATGCTGCACAGTAATAATCACATCTGAGCAGCATGTCCTCATACTTACAGTGAGATAGAAATTAGGCTGAGGTTTGGTGACTCT
The DNA here is from genome assembly GCA_036024015.1 of Craterocephalus amniculus. NCBI lineage: Eukaryota > Metazoa > Chordata > Actinopteri > Atheriniformes > Atherinidae > Craterocephalus > Craterocephalus amniculus. Next base: position 16,262 of record JAVQJG010278995.1, read on the forward strand.
TGAAGTTACACGTATGAGCCTTCACAAATATGAGGGGACAAGTTTGTGTAGCACATTTCATGTAGAAGACAATTCAAGTGGCTTTGCATAAAACATTAGAAGCAATAAAGCGGGGTGCAGAAGAAGCATTAAGAAGTTTCAAAAATAAACTTCCAAAGTCAATTAAATTGAAGAAGAAGGAAATAAGAAACCTTAAAAGAAGATACATTCAAATGCAAGAAGTAGGAGTTAAATATTAGGTTTTTTGGAGAAAAGGTGGCAAAAAAGTTTTTAACCCTGATTTAAAACTGCTGAGTTTCAGCCGACCTGCAGATTTCTGGGTTGGCTTCTGTATAAAAAGGAAGTCAAACTTTTTGAGTTACAAAAGACAAGTGCATTACAGAATGAGGCGAAGTGGAATAACAACATGGAAATAGGAAAAAAAAAAAAACAGAATATGAAATGGGCAAATCCTGCTTAAATACAACACTAGAAAACAGCCTATTTAATTAACCATGTAAGAAGGCTCTTCTCCCATTTGCAACAACCTTGCCCTCCCATTTCCTGGTTATCCACTGTAATGAGCCCCCTCGACAATGAAAACCTCTCAGAAAAACCACAAGATTTTTGATGGCTTAAACAATAGACCAGTTCTACCCTTGTGAGGCTGGGCTGCATGATCTTCATCATACCTGAGCTGAAAAACAGTGTTGTGTGATGATACTAAAGTTATGTCCCATTCAGGCTTGAAAATTGGAAAACATGTGAATATTATCCAAGTACACATTACACTTCTGCTGATGCATTTCAGCCGTCACAAAGCTTCAAATTGCTTCCATAATTCACTCCACTTTTTTAGGTATTAACTTTTATTTTGGAAGGTTTAAAGGGATACTCCGCCCTCAGAATGATGTGCCTTCATTTGTTTACTCACCCTCATGTTGATTGAGATGTTGGAACACTTTCTTGATATTCAA
>JAVQJG010279018.1:0-23193 GCA_036024015.1 Craterocephalus amniculus
AATCGGTGACTGAAACTACCGTTGTATCGCAGAGTTTACAATGATCTCAGCACTGCCGCTTAGCGGAGGTTAGCCGTAGCAACAGAAACGACGCATGGAAGCATGAAGGCAGCGACGCAAGAAGACGCTTGGAACGGACGCCCCAAATTACGTCCCTCAGGGAGCATAAATGGGCCTTTATAGTTTACACTGCCTTGACCACTTTAGGCTCCAGTTTCCCAGTCAAGATGTGATTTAGTCCCAGTGTGTGCAGTCTTTTTCTATTTGAATTAAACCTTATCTAAAAAAAAAAGGTTTGATTTGATTTCAGACAACTTTCTTCAAGCCATTCAAAGATGTTTGGTCTAATTGAAGATTTTGGGGAGTGTCAGACTTAAGTGGCCATTTGCTTTCTTTACAGATTTCTACCTTAATTTTAGCCTTAGTTAGCCTTTGCAGTTTCCCTCTGTGATAAATAAAATATTTTTCATTCACTTCATTGCATTCATTCGTTAAACAGTGTCTTCTGCACAATGTAAGTTACACTGCCCACACCACAGGTGTGTTCAAAGCTGTCATTGTTCTATGATTTTTATCCTGAAGAACAATCATAATCTTAACAGATCATAATACTATAACCCGTAGTATATTCCTATCTGGATATTTTGTGACTATTATAAAAAAATACCTGTTATACAGCTGAATAAAAGATGAACCGCATCAGTGATGCTTCTGTATAATTTTTAATTCAGAGCTGATGTTGGTGTGACTGCTGTTCAGCTGCTTCCTGTTTGTACTAGTCAGTTGCAGAAAACTCCAAACCACCAATACATCAGTCTGATTCTAAAAATGTGTTGACTAAGGAAATGCCTGGGCTTTGTGTGATCTCCTTTTCTTTACACCCATTGGATCAAACATGTCATGAGGACTAACACCGGGAGTTGAAATCTTTCTTTCAGATTGTGTTAGTTGAGTCGGCTTGTTTGTAAGAAAGACATATGCCAGTGTTGGCCATGTATTCAATGATAGCCAGCTATAGCACTTGTGATACAATCCACCTGTTGTAGGAGACTTCATTCTTGTCTGTGATGTTTGAAATTCTGATTTTATGGTGAAACTATTGCTATGCTCCAGAATTTAGGATTATAATTTTTATTATATATTATATTATTTGGGATCTACATGTAATTATCAGTCCATAAGATCTTTAAAAGAGAATATTGGATATTGGTTTGAATTGGAGGATGTCTTTCATCATTTATAAATGTTCTCTGCAAAAAGGTATGCCATTATTTAAAATAATTTTGACAAACATTTGGTAGTGTTTCTGTAAACCTAGTAACTGGTAAATAATTATGTTAAAAGAGTTAACCATTTCAATTTTAAACAATTTTACCAGAAAAAGTGAGGGGGAAAGGTCAACCCAAGGACTATGAAAAGACTGACCTAATTTTCTGGGTTTGTTAAGGAAACACTGAACTATCTTGACTTTATAAACTCTCTATTAACTTCTCATTAAGGACATAATATAAATTAGACAATTTCTTCCATAATGCATCTTGCAGCTTGCAATGCAAAGTATTTAACTCTTTTTCATTTTCCTGTAATTTAACAGTAGCCTTCATTAAGTTTTAAAAAACCTTTGCAAGTTTGCTTTAGTTAAGACAAGTAGCAGCAACATTTGAGCGGCTTAGTCAGACACACACATACATTAATGGTTATATTCAAATTACATGACTGTTATGAGGCGATGCAGTAGTAATGTCAATGGAAAGGTTGAGCAAAAAATGACAGAAGTATGAAAAGGAGACGTGTCAAAGCTTATGTTGATGATTTAAGCATTCCAGGGATTGTCTGTGGGTCGAGTAACTGAGCAGATGCTAACAGAAAGACTTCAGAATGGGCTTTGATGGTTTGCGCCGCTCTCCGTTCCTGATAGACAGTGCTGTTTATTTAATTGAAGTACCCTTCTGTCATTACGACAGGGTCATCGTTCCTGCACAACAGATGTTACAGTAACTAATGAGTAGCTGGGTTCACTTTATGAGGTTAAAGTTGATGCCTTCAGCAACCTCATTCGTCCAGCCGCACCCCATCTTTAAGCACAAAGGGTCAACTTTAATCTGTTGCATGAGTTTTTGTGCATGTGCACAATGCAAATACAGTGTGTATGTAGAAAAGGTACATGGGTATTTCTGTGTCAGATCTCTTCAGTGCGTCTCATTTTGAATAACCTTGACCTTTTCTCACTCTGTATGACAGAGAATACATAGAAGACTTCAAGAAACATGTTGTCATATTTTAACTTACAGCATAATGTGTGTAGGTGCTCATTTTCATGTTTTTCAAACCTGTCCAGTTTGACTAACATCTAATTTTGCTGTCTTTTTTTCCTCCATTGCAGCACACCTTTCCCTGTGTTTAAGAAGGGAAGCTGTCCAAGTCACCTCTCACTTCTTGTAGAAGCAGTAATCACATGTTCTGGACTGACCATCCATAATCAAGTAAAAGTCCTTCAAACAATTTATGAAGAAGAACATCTTGTTGCTAGTAAACTAAATGGACTTTTTAGTAATGAATCATATAGATAAACTTCAAATTAAAAAATAGAATGAGTTGCATATTAACTATTTGCAGTGGTACTCAGTCCGAACAGTAGTAGTGAGTCAGTGTAGACATTAGCCAAAGAGCAATTATGGTGAGAACATTCATCACTGTGGTATTGGCTAATAGTGATTCAGCCTCACAGGTTGGTGAATGGATCTCACAGATTTTGCTTAGCCTGCAACAGTCTGGCATTGCTATGCAAAAGTGAACCATTAACACTGTATTTCTCCCAAACTACCCTGGATATTTGAATACGAGATGAGAAAGAACGAATGCAACACTGAAATATTTAATATAATCATCTACAGTCTTCTCTCCGTTTATAGTTGTTACACATCTTTGTATGTTAAGTTAAAAAAAACTAAATACAGTTAAAGACATTTTTATTTGGATATGTTCAGACCTGAGATATATATTTACTGTGTATATTTGAATAAATGAACACACTGAAAAGAACAAATGGGACAACTACATGGACTTTTCAGTAATATTCCTGTGTTTATCTTTAACAGCATGCAATTACCTAGCTGATGGTAGGCAGCCCACACTCCCTCACAAAAACTTGCCAAAACCTGTTAATCTCCGTGTGGTCCTACTGACTCAGAAAGACCCCACTGAACACCACATGGGAACTTATTTATTTGTTAACCAAATCCAACAAAGAACACTGATTCAGCAGGAGGGTTAATGGAACTTTATGACATCAAACTGAAACAAAGGGGTTGGGGGGAAGCGTTTCAGTAGACGTCCAAGGACCTGATGCTAACAGAAGGCCAACAAGATAAGCCGAACACCAAGCGGGGGGTCTTGTTGGAACATTTATTATGATGAAATCTTGTAGAAGGTTTTCGAATAACTGTTTTCGATTTTCTGCAGGCTATACTGGAGACATGAGTGGCACAGTCCGTCAGATTACTCTGAGCACCAACACCAGCACCCCGTACTTTCTGCGAGTGGACTGGGCCCTAGATCTAGGCGCTGGCTTCACCTTAGCTCTGACTGACGGCAGCTCAGCATGGATCGGAGAAGGTAAAGATTTTAGACGTGGAAAGAGCAAGTCAAACCGTTCTGAAGATGCATTAGTTATAGATGACCCATCATTTTAGGCTGAAGTGTCACATAGAGATTTGCATCTTTTCACTTTTGCCTTGACCGGGTTGTCACCAGGTGTAGCCTGCAATTCATCAGGCTGCCGAAAACCTGCAGGCACCTGGCTGACCCCGTCTCATAATGTTGTAACTGTTCTGGTTCTTTAACCAGTAGGACAGCAGTGACCCTGTTTCATCATTCCACTTCACCCGTATGCTGCAGCTTACAGGTGTATAAAGTAGATTAAAATCTACAAAGCTTGTCTTTGTATGCTTAAGTCAATGCTGTGTGTGTGTGTTTGTGTGTCTGCAGCTACATATGTACATGGCTATGTATTCTCTGGGGGGACACCTGGAACATAACTACTTCATAGTGTTCTTGCTGTCCATCTGCAGAGTTGACAGGTAGAGATGGGGCAGTGACAGCTATGTGTGGGCTTCTGGGTCGTCAGCGTTTCGGTGTTTGATGTGTTAATTGGGGCCTTCAAGCCCACATGAGCAGCTGTGCAACATCTGATGTCATTCCCATTGGTTTCTCTGTGTGCTTCCTTTCAAATCCGCTTTCACATGCACTCGTGTTTTGCCACATAATAAATGTTTACGGTTTTGTTCTACAATCTTCTCTCAACCCTTTGTCTACTGTTCAGTTTCTCTCAGCTGCACAACTTTGAAATCATGCAAAAAAATGACAGAAATGCCCAGGAAAGAAAACAGCTGTTTGATCAATGACCTTATTTTGTCAGTTTCAGAGGATGAGGTGACAAAGGAAGCCGACGACATGGGAGTTACAAGGGAGAGATATGTTGAGGATCTACTTCAAGCTCTAGGAGGAAGAGGAGGCAGGAAGGGAAGAGATGACAAAGAGAGGTTTTCCTTTCACCTGTCTCCAGATCACCAACACCTTTCATATCAAAAGATCTGTGAAGATATTTCGGTGAGACGTTTGTTTTTATATATTATTGAGCCACATTAATCCTTCACCATGACCAGCATTCAAAGCATATACACAGTCATATATTAGAAAAAAAAACGCTTTACTTGAAGCCCACATTTACGGTGCATTATGACGGCATTTATAATGCATTTATAATGCCTCATAAATACTATTATAAACAAACATAATGTTTTATGATGCACTATAGCAACAGTTATATAACATTATTCTGCAACACCATGAACTCATGTTATGGTGTATGAGGGCACTCATACACCATGTGCATAATAATACACTCTTCAGTGATTACTTACACATTCTGATTACCTTTATGAACAACTCAAGGCAACCCTAGTTGTGACTTATAGTATAATAGCCTATGTAGTCTCTTGAGTCATCATTGTATGTGTAAAGTAAAGTAAGAGACCTATGATTTGATAAAAATATAAAAAAAACAGCATTTTGCATCATGTGCATTGGAACTGCACTAATCATTGAAAAGTAAGTACCCCAGTACTAAAGAGCATCCATAGAATGAGCCATTATAATTAATTATATGTAGCAGAATAATGTTATATAACTGTTGCTATAGTGCATCATAAAACATTATGTTTGTTTATAATTGTATTTATGAGAAGTTATGAATGTGGGCTTCAAATAAAGTGTTACCAAAAAAACGTTTTAGTTTATTTTTTTCATTATCAAAACTATGTGGAAGGTGATCCTTTATAGAATCGGCATATTTAAAATGTATCATAAGTGTTAAGTAATTTATTATAAGGGTTATGCTGCTTTTTGTGAACTACCTATTAGTAATGCATGATAGGGCTGTGAGATATGAACCAATTTTCATGTCTTGATAATTCTTTCCTTATATACGACATACAATATATATCTCACTATAAATATTTGTGGTCAAATTGATATATTGCCCAGCTCTGATGCATAATATTATTAAGTATTTTGAGTTCTTAGGGGGAAAAATAAACAGTTAAGTGCTAAGTTTAAGGCTTTGAAATAGCGACCTTCAAATCAAATGGTGCTGTAGCTCCAGGTCAGCCTGGTGCTATATGTAGCTCCATCACTTTCCAGCCCGGATTTGATCTATAGTTCTGAAACTGCTGGAAGTCTGTCTCTTATGCTGTGTGATAAAGGCTGGAACTGGTTTTGAGTGTTAATAATTAGTGGTGCAGATGTGGCAGCACCTCACATTTTTATTCCATAGTAATATTCCCCACCCTGTGTTATCATTCCCCAAGGACAAATGCTTCTAACAACAAAACAAAAATAGAAAGGAAGTTTTTTTCTTTTTTTTTTTTTTTTTTTACAGGGGGGCTGTTTCAAAGATAAGGTTTATAGTCCCTCTACGACAGCAGAATTATAAAAACCTGGCTTCCCTTAGGCTACTGAGGAAAAAAGCCACAGATAGGACTCACTGAATCGGTCACTTCCCATTCAAGAGTAACAGTGAGATAGCTCTGGAAAAAAAAGGAAAAGGAAAAGTTTTATTAACTGGAATTTTCTGTTAAATATTTGCAACAGTGAGTCCCAAATACAGAAAAAAATAGATGGCATGGGTTAAACAAGACTCTCAGGCTGTTTGCAGACAGTTCACAGTGAGTGACACGTTTGATAAAAGGCAGGTCATGGTTCTTTCAGTGGATTTTGATGTTTGTCTTCTAAACTGTGAGAGGGTGCTGTTGCCTTCAGGGAGCAGGTCACTTGAGGTCCTGGGATGCTATGCTAGCAGAGCTGACCAGAGAAAGAAGGCCAGGAGGTTAGGAACACTCTAGAGACCATAAAGTCCTGATTTATGGACAGAGCTGCCCCCATGTTACAATCTTAAACAACAGTTGATTAGACCCCTTTCTTTTCTTTCTCCAACTTCCCTTGACATTCTTGTCTTTTTGAGTTACTGTATACAGGTGAGCCTATGTGTATTTTCTTAGAAACCCTCCAAAACATTTAATGTGCTGCACAATCAATCCACTTCAGATAAGAGACTGGTTTTAGACATGGGCTTCAAGGTCTGAACCACAAACCTCTTAACATTTCAGTTGAAGAGTCACTGGCCCAGCAGTATTATACTAAAACCCATGTACAACATACAGCATCATTGTAGTTGTCACCCAACCTGCTCTGAAGTGGGAAGGCATGCAATAATGCACAATACAAAATAGCATCACTATTGCATACAGCTCCAATTAAGACAGAAAAAGGAAGTATTCAGCCAATATGAAACAAAAGTGTTCCTAAAAAGCCAAAAAAAACAAAAAAGCAAAAAAAATAAAACAAACAGAAAACACTGATTTATTAGGCTGGTATATTATTTTTACAATATTGTAATTGTTTTTATATGAGTATCTCTGATTAAGTGCACACATTTTATTCTTCCTGAATAAAAACAGCCCTACTGAGACTTTATTTGATCTGAATCATTTATTCATTTTCATTGGATTGGACATTACATTAGTTAAAATAACTTAAAATTACTTTTCATATCTTTCACATATCTCATCTATGTCACTGCTTTCATACTCAAAAGTAAATGGAGCAATTGAACCACACAGAATAATTGCCAGTGTCCTAAATCTGTTCAGTCCTATGAGTATTTGGAAGAAACACACTATCTCTGATCCGTAGCTGCAGAGAATAATCACCTGTGTGTAGGGGTATACGATGAGGGAAATCTCAGTGGGATTTTCATTTTGTAAAAAGGAACCAGCCCTCTTTTCTAACACCTGCTGCATTTCTTTCTTTTTTTCCCAACATGCCCAGGACTAAAAAGTAGAACATGTTTTCCCAGCCAGATAATTTGAGGGTCCTGAAATTTGGCAAGTTTCCTTTGGGAGTAGAAGAAAAGAGGTTAGAGAAAAAACAGGTGGTGAACTTAACCTGACATTAATGTTTTATGAATTTGACCCCAGTAGTTGTAATGACGAATGTAATTGGCTGCTTGTTGTTAGATTACTACTAAACAGGTGTTTTTCATGAGTGGGTCCAACATTATCTCCTCCTTAATGTCTGCTTAAGTATCAATCTGTCATTGACAGAACAAATGGCAAAAAACACAGGCTTACTTTGCTCCCCTGCCTTCTCTGCATTTCCTTTGATTTAAATCAAAGTGTTGAGCAGATCTAGTTTGTGGGGATTTTTGCCCATTTCTCCCACAAAAGACATCCTAATCTTTTAGTTCCTTTAAATCTCTTGTATGCATTGATCCTCTGAGGTTTTCAGATGTTCTGTATCAGCTCATCTTCTGTTGATTAATTATTTATCGCTACAGAGATGTTAACCAGGAGTCCAAACTTTTGGATGCCCTGTTGAAGAACACAATTAAAGTGAGTATGCAATATAGAGCTCAATTGGATACCAGTTACTTACAAGTTTTTTCACCTTTCAGTAATCTCAAATGTAAAGATAAAATGAGTCTTTACTATTAAAAGCAATTAAAATCAAATACAGGCCTCAAAGTAAAGATGAGCTGTAATGGTGTTGAAAACACCTGCATTAATGACACAGAGCTTGAACATGTGTTCGCATGATGTTTGAAAAAAGACAAAACGTGATTTTCAATACAAAACAGGAACTTGTAATTTTGCCTGACATTAGGAGTGGGAGAAAAAATAGATTCAAATAAATAAAGATTTTTTTTTGTTTGTCTGGTTGCTGTGTTGCGTTTTCCTAGCTGAAAGTTTTTTGTAAAAATATCTTTGTGAAGTAAATTTTTTTTTCTTATTACTTCACAAAAATTGGTAATAATGAAGAATCACAGTAATTATAATTTAAATAGAATCAGCACCTAAAAAAATCCTAAATAATCAAATTGGGAGGAAAGCATGTCGTCCCAGCCCGAAATGACATAGTACTAAACCAAATTTTTCAAAGTCAGTCTCACAGCTGTAGATAATGTGGTTGTATGTCAGTTTCACAGGTGTCAAAAAATTCACATTCTATTCAGGTAGAAGTATTGATATTTGGGTGTAAAAGGACTTCTGTAGAAGCTGCTGTATCAACTCAAGCCTTTTACTTAGTAAAAGTAATGGTTTCAAAACTTATTGAAGTATAAAAGTAAAAGTAAGTAAGGGGAAAAAATACCATTAAGGACAAAAGCTTAGGGTTTGCTTAGGCACTAGCCCACCTCCCCAAAAACATTATTCTAAAGGTCATTATGACCATAATTTTATATTTAAAATGTTAATGTTAAGAAAATTGTGACACTACAGGCTACCTGTTCCCTTGAGCTTCTGCCACATACATCATCGCATATTTGCACGTCCTAAGTGTGCAAGTTTTGTACTGTACACACACAATGACATGAATATATCTCAAAGTGTTTTTTTGTGAAATAATTGGTTTAATGATACTTACAGTAATCAGAAGTAAAGGATCTCTGGTACTTCAGCAAACATCTTCATATCCAAGCGACGAGCGAAAGATTCTATGTTATAATGGAAACACATGAAAAGGAGCTGTTCGTGCGCCAGCCTTCATTATTTTTTCTTATTTCCAATATTCGGAAAATTATTATGCAGACATATTCAAGTTGAGTGTATAAACACACAGAACTACACGTGGTGTAATTTCTCACTTCATTTGGATGATTTAAAGAGAGTAACGGAACATCGACTACTGCAGTCAAATTTGTTGCTGGCGTCATGTTGCACAGCTGGAATCCCCAGTGTACTCATGTCTCTATGACAACATAAAACAGGATAATCAGTGTCACATTCATCCAGTTAATCTCCTCCAGTATGCTGCAGCTACGGTCTCCACAACTGTTTGGAATTATCTCCTTCCAGGCTGGTGGAAAATAAGAACTAACACGGAGAGTGACAGGGTTTGGAAAATGCTCATTAAGCTACATCCATAGGTGATAATGTCATTTTTCAAATCCTCAGCAGTAGCCTTAATGCTTCGATTGTGGTTTTGAAGAAAAAAAGTAAAACAAAGTAAGTTTTAGATTTTGCATTTGTATTTGAGTGTCTGGGACTCTGTGGTTCCTCTGGAAGCCAAGCTCACCACACTGAAGAGTCTTTTCCAACAACACAGCTCTCCTGCTGTCATCAACAAGCTCCACATCAAAGTATCCTGCCAGAGTTGCAGTTTATCCATGTTTATAAAATCGTAATGAGAGAATGTTTTCCTTCCTTGATCCCAATACCTATGAAACCTCTGATACCTCATTGAAAATTACATTTTTGATGTGTCGCCCACTCTCTGTTTTCAAGTTTGCCCTGCACTGCAGCTTGCTTGCAGCTTATGTGAAAGTTTGTTATCAGAAAAAAGGGCTGACTGATTGTTGCCTCTCACTTCCTGTTCTCTGTCTGGCCTCACGCCTCCTCACAACTGATGTGGGAAGTTATGGGACAAGCTGATGCCAACTACTTTGCCTTCATTATCTGAGTGCCAGTGCCCACCCTTATACACGGTCTCTTGGTCATCTGCACAGTCCTCACCCACTCACTTCCCTGTTTCGTTGGACACAAAAGTTATTCTGAGATGGAAAATAATTAAAAAGAAAAAAGATTTATTTTCCTCCAGTTACATTTCAGTGGGATAATTTTACTTAAGGTTTTACTTTGTGTTAGAAAATCATGTATATGAAGATTGCTGAAACTTTTGTTGTTTTAATTATGTTCAATCTTAAATAAATAGGGTATTACACTGGGATTATTTTGGACTAAATGTTGATTTGGGTCAGCAATGTGTCAGATGATAACAAAAGCTTTGTGTTCTCTGGGCCCACAGCATGTTAGGGTATCGTTTTCAGTGGGACTGTTGTCCTGCACACCTACATCAACATTTGACCTAACGCTCTGGCTTGTTGTCTTAAGACACATACAAACAAACAACCAGACCACACATACTGATTCACAGTGTTCGGCTTGACCAGTTTTGTTAGAAAAATAGAATTTATTTTCACACATTTTCTCAAAGGAGGCTCAATCCTCCTTTGATAATGATAATTAGTTTATTATGAGAGGTTTAACCATCTTTTAATCTTATTTTAGGGGTAATATCTTTCTGTGTAAAAAATGAGCCCACCTTGCATAATTCGTTCTGTCAGGAGCTGAAATGGTTACTTTTAACATTGTCCTGACTATTGTTATTTCAGTTGGGGAGAAAAATGTGGTAGTGGGTTGTTCACCACAGACAAACAGTCTGACCTCCCACACCTTGGCAGAGGTTGGCAACAGCATGCCGGGTGACCTTTAACTTTATCTTTGTGTCCCGGGAAAGAAGATGAGGCGGAAAAAGGATCGCTGCAGTGACTCTTTCTTTTTTTTACCCCCCTTCCGTCTTTAAACATCCCTTACTACCTTTCATTGAAATCAGCGTGCTGCTCAGCTACGCTTTCAGATTAATTGCTTGTTTGGTGTAATTCTTCCTCTTTCCTAGCAGCAGAGGTAAACTTTTGGTGATGTTGAATTTATGTGTTTACTGCAATAGGCCTCTGCAAAAATCCGAAAGTAGAGACAGTGAAACATGCAACCTCTGGTATTTAAAAACAAGGGGGGCAGAATAAATAAACAACAGCTGAGTTTCAATTCCAATGTTAATTAAGTAAATAAAGGTTGTGCACAGCAGTTTTTATGTCTGTTTTCTGGTGTCTTTAACTGCTCGTGTGCTGGTCGGGAAGATTTATGCTCATAAACGGTGTCAGTGGGTAAAAAGCAAAGCCTGACAAGGTCCTAGTTATTATTATGGACTTGTACTGTAAATGTAGGACATTACTCTATTCTTTGAAGTGTAAAAATATCAGTGTGCTGAGCATGTCAGAGAGTTCAAAGCCTTACCAATATCCATTCTCACGTGGCTGATTTATTGTCACATGACCTTCCTCTGGTGCAGAATATGGCAGAGATTTAGGTATGGATGGCAACAAGTGGAGGAGGAGTTTAAGAAAAGATCAAAGCCTTTACCATTTTCTCTCCTTGCAAGTTTTACAGCCCTGCACATGTGCAAACATACAGTAACGTGCAGCCTGCTGAAGTGTACAAACTGGAATATCATGGAAGTCGACACGATCACTCTACTGATACAGGATAAACATCGTCAATGATCTGTAATCACACAGATTTCACTGTTGCAGATCAATGCTGAAGCATCTTAAACCACTGAAGTGCAACTAGATCAACTTGTTGATGAGTCATTAAGCTAAGACTCTATGAGAGAACCCTGACCCAGACGACCAAGTGTTGCTCTCCATTTTAGAGTTATTGGGAAGATCTTCCTCCTTAGAGACTGGGTGGTCTCCTATTTTTTTCTGATCCCATAAATTTGTCTTGGTTGCATCCATTATGTTTGGGATTGGTCCACACATTGGAAATAAAGGCACGCAAAAGAAGAAGAGGTTGGATGGACGAGGACATCCACAGCGTATTTTCACCACAGGGCAGATTTAAATGTTAAAAACAAAAACAGAAATAAGAGGTGCAAACTTTCAAGGCACAGGCATCATTGTTCTTACAGCTCATAGTTTTATTTAATCACAAATCGTTTTTTTTTTTTTTTTGTCAGGTCCACAAAAGCTCAGCTGACGAACATCTCAAGCAGTAGCCCACACGTAGATTGTTGCTACAGTAGTTTTGGATAAGTATTACACTGTCTATTGCTCGCTTGTACAGCTGACAGTTTTCCACAACACTGAAATTAAAGGCAGAACGTAAAACTTGTAATCACATAAAACCTCTAAATGTTGATATATATTGAGAAAAGTTGCATGGTGGTTGTAGCGCCCATTTTTGTGCTTTTCTTATTGCATTGTAATTGCTATTTCAACGATAGTGACATTTCTTACCATTTCCAAAAAGTATTTCCAATTTCAGTTGAACAGAGCAGTTTTCCACTTCACCTCAGTCCTTTTGAATTGAGGTTTGCTCTGGAGAAGGCTGTACCTTTTCTGAATCGAGTTGGCATGTTTTCATCTTCACATGATTGAACTGTAACCTTCATCTATGGTTGGCATCGTTAGCTGTGTTACCTAAATTCATTTTGTTGTGCCAGGATGCCAGCTCAATGACAATAAAGCTGATTCTGATTCTGACAATGATTTTCTGAAATTCCGATTCCCTGCAGTGATTTCCGTTACAGGATGACAGTTGTGTGTAATGCAGTTCTGCTTGAGAGACCAAAGATCACCGCTATCCTATATAGCTGTACTGGATAGCTGGTGATGGAATTAGGGCATATAAAAGCTAATATTACTAACAATTTAATATTGAGAAACACTTTCCCACTGTTGTTTCTTTTATAATGCAAATAGTACTTATAGTACCCACAAATTTGGACAGGCTAATACTTGTCATTAAATAGTAAATTGATTTATTTTGAACATTTTATGTTTTATAGATACTTTTAAAAAAGTTACAACTGAAAGAAACAACTTTGCTGAGGATGCAAATCTGTGGGAGCGGGATAAAAACTGTTGTCCGATCAGTGACATGTTCAAGTTAAGCATCAGAGAGTAAAACAGCTGTGTGGCCTGCCAGGACAACATTAGTCCTGGACAAAAATGACAACTATTTTATGAGAGCTTTTGAAGATGGCGGCTTTATTATAGTGGGTCTGCGACCTCAGCACAACCCAGTAAAGATTTAGCACCATATAACCTTCTGGTTTTCAGTGTATCATAAGCAGTAGTTTGTGTATGCAATTTTGTGTGTGTGCACGACGTGTTTGTGTGTAAAAAAAAAGAAAAAAGAAAGATCTCCGAGTCAACAAGCAGAGATATGAAAACTTTTGACACACACTGGGTCAAATGATGTATCTGTGCTCTGGCTGATTGTAAATTTTATTGCTGCTAGGAGGATATGAAATTAAGTTTTTCTTTCAAATTGATGTCCACTGTGAAATTTAGAAAATGTTTCACATCAGCTAAGTGCTGCTGCTTCCTCTTTTCCTGCAGCAAGCTGCATTGCCTCCGTCTTGCTGTGTGAATTACAGCCAAAATTAAACCAAATGAGGAATTTTTTATGACATCTGAAGCCTGCATGTGATTTCAAAGAGTCACTGACAAGAATTAACAGAGGAAACTTTGTTCTGACTTACATACTTTACCGATGACCGATGAATTCGTTCTGTGTTTCTCCCAGGCGCATGAAAGTGCCTCATCACCTTAAAAAAAGTCTCCCGCTTCAAAGAAAATGTTACGCAATATTTGTTGCACCACTGTAGTTCAGAACTTGTCATGATGGCAGAAAGGTGCGAGCTCTTGCTCACCTCGCACTGTTAGCAGATTTTAGAGTCTAGATGGGTCTGTGGATGGATTGGATTATTCTAAAGGTCATTATGACTATGAGTAATGCATAACTGTTTACAGGAAAAACAAGATTATGATGCCAGGAGTGTTTTTCTCCAGAAACTCCGGACTCAAACTCAAAGGGAAGCACAGAGCCTAAACCGATGTGTAGTTAAATATTAGGTTATCCAACATTGCTGAACTTTTCTGCTGTCTGTGAATAATAAAAGCAGCAAACCTGTGAAGAAAACTTATAAGTTGACTGTGATTTAAGCTTCATTTGTCCTTTTTATCTCATCGCTTATCAATTCTCTCTCCATCGTTTTTACAGGTGCAGTTAGGCTGTGTGGAGCTGCAGCCAGCTCCGGACCCTCTACAGCTCACCCGGCAGATGATTGGCCAGTCCCTGCAACACAACCAAAACCTGGAGAAAGAAAATTGCCTGTTGCTGGAGGAGAATGGTAGACTGAGACATGATCATCGGCAAATACTGGCAGAGTAATAACCCCCTGGATAATTTGGTTGTTTAGAGGTAGTATTTAATGGTTGATCGTGCTGTTTGCATGTTGGCCTCTTGTGTTGCCAGCTGTTTGTACCCACAACAATCTCCTCCATGGTTTAAGACATAGAAACCCAAAATGAAATTACAGTTTAATTTTGTCATGTATGTCCCCTGTTTTACTTTAATCTTGTGTGTCTCTGTGTGCTGTTTGTTTGCTTATTGATTTCTTTGTTGATGAATGGAATCTTCTGTGGTTGAATGATGAGTGTCACACAGGTTTTACGCATATCACAACTCATATGATAATGAGTTAGAATAGGTTATTATGAATATTATTATCAGAGTGATTATGTTAGGCATTATCATATGTGTCCAAAGGCAAACCAAGCTAACACGAATCTGGCTTACTTCAAAACGCGTGTTAATGTTTGAGTTTGTACATGTTCATGTGTTTTTTCTCAACAGGCTGGAGCAGCAAGTTTGTGATAAAGAGATGTCAGAACGAGAACTGTACTCCCGGTTTGTCATGGTACTGAACGAAAAGAAAGCAAAGATCAGAGACCTACAGGATGCTGTCCACCAGCTCCGCCGGGCTGAAGACCGACAGATGGAAGAGAAGACGGAACAAAGGTTACATGTTGTAGTTCATTCATTCATTCATTCATTCATTCATTCATTCATTCATTCATTCATTCATTTATCTGGAATTATAGAATACTCAGTTAATTTTTGAAGCACCTAAAATTTTATTTTTTTCCCCACTAGAGTGTAAATACGAAAACTACCTATGGCCTGTGGTCTGACACTATTTCAGCTAGAAAGCTTACAAATACGCAAGTTTAAAAAGGAAAATGAAGACATTTAAAGATTACTTTTTATTATTTAAAGATTATATTCTTGCTTAACTGAATATTATCTGGTCCATTCCCTGGACTTCCTAAAGCCCAAGGTGCCACATTGTCACTGTAGATATATGCTGTCATGTCTTATTTATTTATTTATGAAAGAGATGTTGTTTCTTCTCACGCCCTTTCTGTTGTGAATTTCCTTCAGTAACAATGACCCAACGATGAGTGAAGATGGCAGTCAGGACAGAGGAGAGCAGACAGGTCAGAGCATCCATCCTTCTCAGGAGCCGACTATTCTTATCACAGGTGTGTATCTGTTTTCATTGAGACAGCAACAGCCCCAAAAAGCCATCAAATTAAACTTTTAGTTTTAGTTTTAATAGCTGTCAGAATGTAAAACAGCATAGAAACTAAGTCAAGTCAACTTTATTTGTATAGCGCATTTAAACATGGCAGCTGCCAGTACAAAGCACTGAACAATAGTTAAAAACAGAAACAAAAAGAAAAACTCACAGTCGTGGGGGGTTGCTAGGGCATTTGAAGATTTAAACATATATAAAAGAATCTTAAAATGTACCCTTAAAGTTACATGCAACTAAATAACAAATACCCAATTTGGTTATCTGGTTCTGTAAGTTAGAGGAAAATACAAAATGCTCTGATGAGTCATAAAAAACTAAACAAAACAGAGAATGAAGAGAATGAAACAAAAGGCCAAACACAGGCCAATGAAACACAATGCAGACTTCAGAAAGTCATTCAAAACTCAAAACAGAGATGGCAATCTCAGAATTTCCTCATGTAATTTCTCATAGAGTGCCTTTATTTAAATGTCCTGTTACAGCATGAAATCAAAATAGACTTACAAGCAAGCAGCATATCCTGCTAAAGAAGTGCTGCACATGCCACTTTTACTGCCTCCCCTTCCCGGTACTTTGTGATGTCATACCTTCAAACAAGATTTGATTTAGGTATCGACGCAGATTTTACGTGAAACTCTGTGTGAAAGTTGAGTTTTAATTCACCTGTAATAAATTTTATTGGCCCAGTTAATTGGCAATGGATCTGCAAGCTGCGGGTTGAGGCTCAGTTCTGGGAAACACTTTCTGCGATTGCTTCAACATGGCCAACTGTGAGGTGGTCTTCCTGTTCCTGCATCACACAGAGCAGACATATGACATCACATGTGCTGACTCATACCCCCCATATTACAGAACTGGAGATTGCAGGGATTACCCCTGTGATTACTCTCTCAATGGCTGTGTTTGAGTTCATTGCCAAACTCCAGTCACCCTGAGAGAATAACAAAGTCGCAACACACATTGATGCTATAGTGACTGCAACAGGTTATGTTGTTTGGCTCTTATTTGCTCACTTTCTCACATGCATGTACAATCCCTGGCCTTAGTGGCCCTGAAGGGTTTTACAATGCTGTCTTGTGTTTTCGGCTTGTCAGCGAGATATCCTGACGCTTATTCCTTTGTTTGGAACTTCTTAACATTACGCCTGTCCAAAAACTTAATTTCTGGGCGTTTCTCTCCTGACCAAAAGCAGTGTGGTGGAAACAAGCCATATGTTCTTGTCAGTGGCCACTCTCAAGTCAAATGGATGCTGAGATCCATTTGTTCCTTATTTTGCGCGGCTTAGCTTGGTAGTCACAGCAACCAATGTATTCATATCCATCTTCACCATGAGGAGAAAATATGAAACATACAGAAATCCACACCACAATCTTTTTTGTAAACAAAGTCTTTCAACATGCAAGTCATTTAACATTTCATTGATTTAACTGTTTTCCGGGAGTCCCCACCCATTTTCTCTTGGCTCAGATCAGACACAATACACCACAACAGTCTGATGGTGGAGAGGGCTACGATTCTCTCCTTTGACATGCTTGACCTTTGCTGACCTTTGAGCCCCAGGCTGTGTTTTCATGCTAAACAGAGCTAGAGGCACACTTTGACCTGCTCCCTCCAGCTTTAGCTTCTGATAGTGACAACACAGGAAGCATCACTCACAAGGGAGGGACTTGAAGATAAGAGAGATCAGAGAGGGACGCTAAGGGAAAGAAAAATAAATACGACCATCATATTTGACACATGCTTCCTTCATTGAACTGTGAACAAAATCGGCAGTAGCCTTTATTTGATACGTTTTATCTCCCAATCATGGATTCAGATCAAGTGTGTCTTTGTTCTGACACAGCTTGTTAATCTGCTGATCTTTGAATGTGAATAGGCTAGCAGCAGTGTTACAGGGCAAACAGGTGTGTTTTTCTTTGCGTATATAATCGATTGTGACCAAACTTGTGTGGAATGTCAGATCGCTACCGATAAAAGTTGTGAAGTTGTCCCAGGTTAACAAAGGTTATAAGGAGTAATATGTCCTGAAACTGCTAAAGATGTGGCAAAAATTACACTGATGGAGAATCAATTCAAACAGTGAAGATGGGATTGGATCTAATGTAAATCACCCAATTCATTCCAGAAATCCAGAATAAGACTTAATAATAGCAATACTGGCAGTTTACAGCAGAAAGAGAAGTAGTATTGTAGAAAGATGATGCTTCTTCTTTGTCTTTCAACAATGGTTTGTTTGTCAATATATATCTGAATTCTTTACTTTTTTTATCCAGGACGTGATTTGGTGCCACGGGGCATCACCGTTGACCAGACATTTGCTGATAATGAAGAAGAACAGCCGAGACGGAAGCGTGGGCTGCTTCACACCACGAGCACAGACTCCTTTTAGCAAAGGTCATATCAGGTTGGTCTATAGTGAGAGAAAACCATGGACTTGCCGTAACTGCCTTTCCTGGTGAAACTTCCCAAAAATTGACTTTGTTTTAAAATAAAGTTTAAACTTATTAATATATTACAGGATTTTTTCAAATATATTACAGTATTTCAGATTATAGATCCTTTTTCCCATTGAGATTATAATCAGATTGTGACAACAGAAAACCACTCTCTATTGGAGAATAAATAGAGCCTGAAACAGTTAAAAAAATGGAAGTTAATCCTTTCAAGATTTTCTATATGTAGTGATCCAACAGATATGAATTACTCTACTTAAGTGACATTTATTCAGTTTACTACATAAGAAAAAAAATTTCATAATCATTTTTATGTCA
Organism: Craterocephalus amniculus; assembly: GCA_036024015.1. Classification (NCBI taxonomy): domain Eukaryota; kingdom Metazoa; phylum Chordata; class Actinopteri; order Atheriniformes; family Atherinidae; genus Craterocephalus; species Craterocephalus amniculus. The sequence continues at coordinate 18,336 of JAVQJG010279018.1, forward strand.
TCATTAGAGTGATAGCCCTCAAATTCCAGCAGGGTCTGCTAAGCCCCTCATATTTGTGCTGCTCACAAAGTCAAATGTAGTCCCAATGTGAAGGAAAACAACCTAATAGAAATCACAAAAAATGAGCCATCATATAAAGTGAGGTGTCACACTCAATATACTACAGCAATAGCAATACGCTCTGGTATTATACATGTTGTCTGGGGTCTTTTTCATCTTTATTGTATTGACAAAATCCTGCTGTGACATACAAAATGAATATTAGGAAATTCCATTTCTGGCCTGATATTCATCTCTGTGGTCCACAAATGGTGTGAAAAGTCACAGATGGTACCCAGTTGTAATTCCCTCATTCCCACGACTAGCAGCCATGTTTACTATTTTTGCTACTCAGAAGGGTGTGTCTATCTTCTGTTAGGGGTGTTGTTTGCAAGGAGGGGTAAACATGATGATTTCAATCAATGATTGTTATTTTTACTTTATTTGAGGTGTGTTGTGCTAATGTTCTCCCTCTTCTCATCGGGGTGTCGGCTGCCAAATAAGGATAGGTAATTATATGTATATGGTAGAGCTCTGTTTAGTCAAGCAACATGAAAACGATCAATTTTGAATTCCTTACATGCACTTCTTCAGCTGACATTCATATCTTCACCTTTTCAAGTGAATCATACTGTATTTTCAAAGAACAAGGTAAAATTTGCATTTTAAATGTGATGTTGGTTTGTCTTCTGACTTCTTCTCTGTAATTTCAATTCCTCTTTCTTTTTTTTGGTGTGTTTTCCACCATTCTCTTATGGCTAGCTACCTATGGCCAGTCAGGTTTACAGCACTATGCACAACAAAAACAACATCAGCCAGGCAACAGTGTCCCCATATTCCCATGTTTAATGTCCCCGGTTGTTAAGTTGAGTTCCAGGAAGCCAGGGAATGTTGAATCCATCTGGTCTGCTTTAACTGTGACAATTACCTGTTACTGTACAGCTTTCATGGGAGTATCTGCTTGGCTTTAATCTTCAATAAATCAAAAGTTAATCAATTATTGACGGCATCTTTTCCCAAACTCTCCTGAGGGCACCCGCCAGTATGTGCTCCTGTAAAGATGCATAAATGACACCCCACATTTTCTGCTGCTTCCTCAAGAACTGATTATGTTTCTGCCCAGAACTTAATCGGAGTTTAACTTGAACGGAGATTTTGTTGCCAAGCCCCTCAGAATTGGTTCAGTGTGAGACCCATGAAGCCACAACAACTACTGAAGGACAACTCGCTACACCCAGAAAACAGGCAGTCACCAGCAAGAAGCCCAAGCTGCTTTGCTCCTGATTACTCATCATGTCTTACTGTCGTTGTCCTCCCTCTTTTCATTCTGAAAATAACCCCCACCGCCTCTTTCATTGCCATTCTCTAAACTATATCCCGCAAAAGATAATTCAACATCCCCCCTTTTTCTTGTTTTCCTCCCTTTTTATTCATTGAACATTCTGTGGTCAGAGCTACCTGATGAGTGTTTTCCCGTGGGTTCATTGTGTTATGTCGTTTCTTACTGTCTTAGGTTTTCCTCTTTGTCTTTTACCTCTGCTGCTATGTTTAGATCACTGTGGTGTGTCTTAGCACTGTGACCACCGAACCAAGCCGTTCGGAGGCTTTATCTCACTATTCTGCCTTTGGCTTTTTAGACCCTCTTGCAGTCTTTTGTCATTTTGATGACACCTTTTTGTCTGCTGAGGACCACGGGTGGCCACTTGGATAATCCTCCTGCAACGTGTTCTTGCTGGTTTAGTAATCCCCACAAGAATGTCACACTTTCTCCTCTATGCATCGCACCAATTAGGTATTATACGGAGGTAGAGAAGAGACGGTCAAAGGCTAATTTACAACGTGATTAGATAAACTGGGAGATTTGGGTGTTAGTCTGAGTTTTTTAGGGGTTTCATCCAAAATGATGCTTGGATGCTTGATTTAAAATGATATGGAAGCACGCTCTGTTTTGTTTTATTAAGAAGATTGATGATTATTTTTTATGATTTATAAATGGGCTTGTAAATGTTCATATTTTCAATTCTGTTGGTTCAAAATATATTTTGGGAATGAAAGATATGTAAAAGAGAAATATTATTGTTTATTTATGTTTCTGGGTATGTTAATGGACCCATGCTTGCGTTGAATATTTATTGTGCAATACGTTTGTGCCATGTTTTGTTGCCTATTCTTGTAACTGCAGCCAAATTAAATGAATTGTTGATTATCTGCAGATATGATAGATTTTCCCCTGAAGTTGTTTGATGTATGGTGGGAGTAAAATTAATTTGTTAAAGTGAAAAAAGGACAGTATAGACAGTATTTCCTCCACCCACCCCAAAACCAAACTAAACAAACACATAAAATATATACTGTAAATTCACTGTATCACATATGGCTTAAAAAGAAAATCAAGAATAGAAATTACAATGGTTCATCATATTGTTTTGTGTTTTTTTCTACCTTCAGTTGGGCTTTCATCAGTTAACAAAAATAAAATAACGTCATTAATTATTTTGTGTTTGAGTTATTTCTTTAAGCATGTAAAGCTTTTACTGCCTGCAGAGTGTCACGGCCATAAAAACTGTTCTCATTAAGGGCATCTGTTTGGAATAAAGCTGTTACCACCTGGTGATCTATTACCAAGGACAGTCTACATAAGTGGTTCCCATCCTATTTTCCTTGAAGACCCCTTTCATGCAATGGCCCAAAAGCCATGGACCCTATTCTGCCCTGTGCTGGAACCATGCTTGGTTTATGCCTTCATTAGCCAGCTTCTTCTAGCTCGCGAGTCCTTTCCTGTCTATTACAACCAAAATTAAGGTAACTGTCAACTGTACTGTACTGTAGCTGACCTGACAAAACCACGCAATACACAGACAAAACCTGATGATATGGGCAGGTTGTTCCCAAATAAGTAGCTTTTTTTCCTTTTTAACTAAGCATATGTGTTCTTAAATATTGCTACATCTCAGATTTTAACGACCCCCTTTTATTTTCTTTAGGACTTGGTTGCAAAAGTTAGTGTTTTCAAGCTGTTCCATATAGATAAAATGTCCAAATGATTTAAAAAACATACACAGATAAACCTCAACTTGTCTTTGTGTGGACATGGCCTTGGTTTTAACTGTCACATGGTTTTACAGTGAAAACCTTGTGGAGCCTCTGCTCTTTCTGGGACCCTCTTATGGGGTTCAGGGACCTCAGAATGGAAAGCACTGCTCTAGCTCAATCAGCTGCACACGTGCTGGTGCAGCTGAAGGGGTTAACGCTGGGAGACATGAAATTAAACAATCAGTCACTGGCTTATCATCGTCATTCACTTAGGGAGTGCACCTGTAGAATTCCCATCATCCAGGGAAATGACAGGAGTCTTCCTGCTTTCCTGCTACAGAGCTGCAACAAGACAGAGTGGTCTTTGTCTGATTTGGCTGTGCCGTGGTCTCTGCACTCCACCTTGTTCTGTAACGTCTGAGGAGACTCGGCCTCAAACAAGCAGCTTTTGAAACCTGGAGATGACATCTCATTCCCAGTTTTCTCTCTCCCACAAGCGAGTCGTTAACTCGAACTGCAGACAAAGTGGTTCAGCTGATGCATAGTGACCCCATGTTTTTTCAACTTACCTTAAACTTTGCTATGAATAATGATTTGTGATTTTATCGATGCTGCTTCATGGTGTTGATATAGAACAATAAAAATTATTTGCATCTTTTTATGGTCTCAGAAATATCAGTAGTTGTACTGGGTGGATCTTGTCAGACTATTAGCTGCTGCTGCCGTGGCTCACAGTGGGCAGCACAGTTATTTCTGCTGTGGGCAGCACACATGCGAGTAAAGCTGGAGGCGAGCTGTTTGAAACTTGAGGAATATATTTCGAAGCAATGTAAAACCAGCAGTGAGCCTTCCTCTTGAATGTGTAAGCCCTCTGTCGACTGCTTTTCTGTGTAAAAGGGTATGTTTTTACACAGACTATGTACCCTGAGGCTGGGCACAGGTTTCTATGCCTGCGTGCGTCTTATTCATACTAACCTTCAGGTCGGCTCCATTGCAACACACTGACATGTTATGTGTATCCAATACTGAATAATGGTACTGATCTTGGAAACCCTACGGATTGTTCTGAATGTAGCAAAACAAACAAAAAAAGATGAATCACTACATTGCTCACTGAACAGGAAAGGTTCGTTGAAATTATGAGACAACAATTCCAGCAACCAGTGGTTACATGGTGACTGCAGGGTCTGCGCCCAGCTCTCTAAACCTAGTCATACAGGCTTATGCTCCTTCTAGACCACAGCCATGAGACAGTCTAAGTTCAGATTGTTCTTAGATGTGGTTCCACAGCAGTGGAACGAGTTACTAAATGCCATCAGCAGGGGATTCCCATATCTTATTAATATTAGCCATACTCACTTCTTCCACAGTAGGATTGGAGCTCATCCCAGCTGCTATCAGTGAGAAGCGTACACGTTACTTCTCTCTTAATGGTTGTCATGCCTTTTTTTTTTTTTTTTAAATAAAAAATTATATATATATATATATATATATGTATATATATATATATATATCTATATATATATCTATATATATATATATATATAAATATATATATATATACACACCGGGGGTTTTATTTTTATTGATTTTATTTTAATTTCATACGTATCAGCTGAAAGCCTCCACTAATTTGGTAGAATGGCATAATGTAATGACACAAATAGTATCTTAATTTCAACAATTATATTATCCTAGGCAACTGAAAATGTTACAAACATTAAAAGAAATGTTTTTTTAAATCGCATATTAACTATATAAGAAAGCTGCATCTATCAAGAATGTA